>JAJPUD010001844.1:51575-126183 GCA_023553655.1 Myrmecobius fasciatus | reverse complement strand
TGGGTCAAAGGGTATGCACAGTTTGATAACTTTTTGAGCATAGCTCCAAATTGTTCTCCAGAATGGCTGTATCCGTTCACAGCTCCACCAAAAATGCATCAATGTCCCAGCCCTCCCACAATCCCTCCAACATTCATCATTAACTTTTCCTGTCATTTTAGCCAATCTGACAGGTGTGAAGTGGTACCTCAGGGTTGTCTTGATTTGCATTTCTCTGATCAACAGTGATTTGGAGCACCTTTTCATATGACTATAAATAGTTTTAATTTCATCCTCTGAAAACTGTCTGTTCATATCCTTTGACCATTTATTGATTGGAGAATGGCTTGAATTTTTATAAATATGAGACAATTCTCTATATATTTTAGAGATGAGACCTTTATCAGAACCCTTGAATGTAAAGATGATTTCCCAATTTATTACTTCCCTCCTAATCTTGTCTGCATTGATTTTGTTTGTACAAAAACTTTTTAACTTAATATAGTCAAAGTTATCTATCTGGTTTTCAATTAAAAGTTCCAGTTCTTCTTTGGACATAAATTTATTCCATCTCCACAGGTCTGAGAGGTAAACTATATTATGTTCCTCTAACTTGTTTACAAAATCACTCTTTATATCCAGATCATGAACCCATTTAGATCTTATCTTGGTATGTGGTGTTAGATGTGGGTCAAGCCCTAATTTCTTCCACACTAGTTTCCAGTTTTCCCAGCAGTTTTTGTCAAATAGTGAATACTTATCCCAAAAGCTGGGGTCTTTGGGTTTATCAAAAACCAAATTGCTATAGTTATTGCCTAGTTTGTCTTGTGATTCTATCCTATTCCACTGATCGACTACTCTATTTCTTAGCCAGTACCAAATGGTTTTGATGACCGCTGCTTTATAATATAGTTTTAGATCTGGTACAGCAAGTCCACCATCGTCAGCCTTTTTTTTCATTAATCCCCTTGAAATTCTTGACCTTTTGTTTTTCCAGATGAACTTTGCTACTATTTTTTCTAGATCTGTAAGATAATTTCTTGGCAGTTTGATTGGTATGGCACTAAATAAGTAAATTAGTTTGGGTATGGTAGTGCTATTTCAAAAAAGTCACATGGTGACAAGTGTGCAATCTTCATCTCTTTGACACTCAATTTTGTCATCTGTAAAATGAGGATAATAGCACTTAATTCCCTGCCTAGTAGCTCACCAGGATTATTTTGAGGAAAGCATTGTATAAAACTTATAGTGCTGTATAACTAAATTGTTTTTAATCACCGAGGTTGTTCATTATACTTTTGGACAGATCTAATTATTTAAAGAAAGCCTAAATTGCCATTTATCCAGCTTCTTTTTTTTTCCAAGTTCTGCCCTACAGGGTCAAATAGAAAAGGCCTAACTCTTCCTTTAAATGATGTTTTTTTAATACTTGAATTCCATCATCATGTTCATCTCTTAAGTTTTCTTTACTAGGCTAAATATATCCATGCCTTGAAACAGAATTCCTACAGCGGGGTCATGACATCAGATCCTAATACCTGGTTACCTCATTAAGGACAAAATTCTAGCTTGTCAAACCTTTTCTAAAGGGTAGTGCCAAGAAATGAACCCAGTACTACCTGCAACTGTTGTTGGATCTGATCCTTCATCCTGCTACAGACTCTAGAATATGATGACCTACCATGAATAGCCTGCCTTCCTTAGGCATTGTTTCACCCTTTTTTTTTTTTTTAACCTCTCTCTAATCAAATATTTATTTATAGTTGTCCAGTCTCCTGATCCTTCTTTCTCATGGACTGCTGGTTAATCTGATTAATATTTTAGAATGCATTAGGTTCCATGACAGAGGTGTCCCCTGAATTCCCCCCCATCATCTACTTATTATGTGTGAGTCCAGCCCTGTTATTCTGGGATAGTGATTGGACTGAAAAATAACAATTATGGCCATTTGACATTGATATTGTTCATTAATTGTTATTGATATTTGATTAACATTGTTGATGTTTTTGTTAAGGCAGCTAAGAATGGAGCAACAGGTGTGGAGCTGGACGTTGAATTTACAGCAGATGGCATTCCTGTCCTAATGCATGATGAGACAGTAGATAGGACTACTGATGGAACAGGTCGTTTGAATGATATGACATTTGCTGAAGTTAGGAAACTTAATCCAGCAGCAAACCACAGATTGAGGTAAGTACATCACCTTGCATTTAGCTATCTTTTTAATTGATTTGGAGATTGATGGGAGATACTATATGCAGATGAAAATTATCATAAATTTGGAAGTGGCCTTAAAAGTCTCTCTGGCATATGAACCCCACTGCTTTGGGGTATATCATCAAAAATGGAAGTAGGGCATGGTATGGCACCCATTTGTAAGTATCTGCTCACTATAATTTTGGTCATATAATTGCATCAGTTTCTTTTTCTCTTTATATATTTCTGTTTCCCAACATTAACTTCTATTCAAAAATAAATAATTCTTTAAAAATTTTAAATTATTCATATTTTTAGGCCAAAAATTGCAACTAAGACATTTATGTTGACCAGATTAGTGCTAGACATAATAAGAGTATTGCCTTACACGTGGCTTTCATGTATACTCATTTTTTTCTCAAAGCATGCTTTGTTAACATTTCAATTTATCACTAGTGTTTAGTATTTATTGTAAGACCCCTAGATTCTTTTCTGTTTCATTTGTACTAAGCCTTTTTTTTTTTTTTTTTTAAATTTATGGAGGTTGTTTTTACATTTTTTGGTAATTACTTTGCATTGATCCCAAATTAACATTATATTTTATCTTCTCACTTCTCCAAATAGTAAAATATGATTAAAATATTTCTAAAGTATCACCTATTCTTCTTGACTTGTCTTCAATGGCAAATTTGATAACTATATTTCATTAATAATTTAATCATTCAAGTTAAAATTCATGGAAGTATTAAACAAACCTAATGCCTCAAGCCAAGTCTTGCTATGTTGTTTATTGGGTTTTACAGGAACACCCTAAAAATTTGTTGCTAGCCTGTACAGATCCCATTAATCCAGTTGTGATATCCATTTATACTCTTAAGATGAATGTGACCTTATTTTCCCAGAACAATCAAAATGAAGCACAAAAAAGAATTTTAATAAGAATAGAAAGTACAATTTAATAACAATCGAAAGTACTGGCTACTTGTGTTCATTGTTCTGACCACAGCTGCTCACTGTAGTCAACTATAGCATTGCTTAGGATATTATGAGTGTGAAAAGGGGGAACCCCTTAAAGGTGAAGTGTTGAGTTTTTGTTTTGTTTTAAAGTAACAAAAAACTTATTTTTTCCCCCCTCTCTTAACTAAGGGAAGATAAAATAGTTCATTTTTGGATATGGTTGAGCAGAATAAATAAGGATTGATCCTATTTCCTTGTAGTGCACAAGTAATGTGCAAGAAAAAGGGGAGGTCTGTTCAACTGAACTTCTGTTTTTTTCTTCTTTTTCTGTGATCTTCTACCTTATTTTCCTTCCATTTTATAGGAATAATTTCCATGGTGAAAAAATACCTACTCTGAAGGAAGCCATTATGGAATGCCTAGATCATAACCTCACAATCTACTTTGATGTCAAGAGCCATGCAGCTATGGTACAGTTTTATGCCATGGATCTTCTCTTTAAAAAACCCTTTTTAGCCAATCATTTCCATATTAATCATTTTAGATGTGATTTTGTCATCAATGTACTTTTTCATTTAGGTATCTCCTGCTTAAAGAAATCTCATCATAAAGAAATATAAATTCATAGGATAATAACTGTAGAAAATGCATTGTTTAATAGTTCTTAATTACCTCTTAGTGGGTAAATATCTAGCATATCAGGGAAACACAAAGAAGAAAAGATCAGGCTGTTTTTACTAGCAAAGAACATACAAAGGAATACTGATCAGATCTATAACTCATAAAAGGATCATTTTATCCAGGAACCTAGTTAACTAAACAGTTTAAAGCCTAGAAAAAAATTGCTCAAATAAACCACTTTAAAACTAAAGGTTGTAAGTTTCTGATACCCAGAATGACTAGCTAATTTTGGGTTATGTATTTAATATTTCAGAATCCAGAATATTTTGGATGTTTATACAGGCAGTTTACAGGGTACATTTTCCTTTTACATGGATCGTATCCCAAGGAAACACGGTTTCTGGTACACTGTTTATTCTTTTTGACATATCTAAGGACATTTTTTTATTAGGAAGTCATATTTTCTTAAAATAAAAGATTTGCTGCATTTTTAAAGTTTTATATCCTAGAACCAAATTTTTTCCCACACAGAAACATAAGTACTTTATAATGAAAATCTTAGGGAAAACATGACCCAGTTTTTTATAGACAACTTTTCTATTTTTTTTGTTTTTGGTTTTTTGCTGAGGCAATTGGGGTTAAGTGACTTGCCCAAGATCACATAGCTAGGAAGTGTTATAGGTCTGAGGTCAAATTTGAACGCAGGTCCTCCTGACTTCAGGGCTGGTGTTCTATCCACAGCACCACCTAGGTGCCCCAAGAGTGTGTCTGTTTTATAAAATAAGGTATATCCATACTTAAAGAAGGATACAGAGATGGTGATTTTGCTTTTTTTTTTTTTTTTTTTTTTAAACGAAGGATATTCAGTCACTAGATAAACACAGAGGAAAGCCCTAGTTCCATTCTATGTACTAGAGAGGCCCAGTTGCTTTTATAAAGAGGATGTGAATAGAAATAGGATTCCTGATGAGTTCCTAGTGAGGTAGGAGTTAGCTGTGTATTCAGGATCTACTTGGCTCTCTTCTTTTTCTTCCTTTATTTTCTAGTATTCAAAACTATATGAAATATCTCTATTTCCAATAATAACCACTAGAAATAGTAACATTCAGAGTTAAATGTTGGGAAGTGCTTGATGAGTCTTTTTTTTTTTTTTAAGTTTTTAAAGTGTAAAAAAAAAAATAAAATAAAAACGCATATATGTACCAAGTCAGATTTAAATGATTTGGACATACTTAAAAATTGAGTTATCAGAGGAAAATAAAACAGCATATGGAATTTAAACTTATATTATCAAAGGATTAAAAAAAACTTTTGTCTTTTTAAAGGCGTTTCTTACTCACTGATGAAAGAAAAAAGAGTCTTAGATCATTTCTAAATCATTTATATGAAAATTTTTTGCTTACATTTGAATGTTCCATGACTGACATTCAAGGAAATGTGTAATATTTTAAACAAAATAATGAAACCATAGTGTCTATATAGTTCATTTGATGCTAGAGATAGATGAAATCACCCATAGGGTATTAGAACTAGAATGGAATTTGTTAGAGAAAATCAAGTCTCTTCATTTTATAGATGAAGTAAAGGAGCCCAGAGAGATTAGGTGACAGCAGAATTGAGAGCCTGATTCTCCTGATTCTTCCCAGGGTTTTTTATACTGGGCCATCTGTGCCTTCTTTCACAAACTTGGGCTCTGGAGTCCTCTGAACTCCCTATTTTCCTCACTGATGAATATTCTAGAATTACAGAAGTGTTTTGTCAAATATTTTAGCTTAAAAGAACTTTCTTAAACCAGAATATGGGGGAAGGAATTTCAAACCTTTCCTTTTAGGAGCATCCCACCTATACAATGAAGAGGTGAGACTACCAACAAAGAAGTAGAAAACAAAGTAGCAATGCCACAGCTTCTACCCTATGTGATGTGAGTTTAAACATTTGAGATTTTACTATATTTCTTTCAGCGGCTCACTATGGCACCTTCCCTCCACCCCACGTGATTAGCTACTATAGATAGTACATGATTAATCAATTCTTGTTGACTGATATATTTTAAAATGGCTTTGTACATATGAATCTCTCATTTTCTTCTCTATAGGCTGCTGAGGTCCTAAAACATATGTATATGGAGTTTCCTAGGTTATACAACACCAGTATTGTCTGCTCTTTCATGCCAGAAGTTATCTATAAGGTGAAATGTAATATTTGTTTAAGTACTTATAATTTTTTTTTTTTTTTTTTGCTTTTTTTGCTGAGGCAATTGGGGTTAAGTGACTTGCCCAGGGTCACACCGCTAGGGAATGTTAAGTGTCTGATACCAGATTTGAACTCAGGTCCTCCTGACTTCAGGGCTGGTGCTCTATCCACTACGCCACCTAGCTGCCCCTAGTACTTATGATTTTTAAAGATAATATTAATGTGTCATTATAGATGCCGAGTTGAAATGAAGTAGTAGCATTTCACTATTTAGCATTTAATGTATGCATCCTACCATATTAACTTTTCTGCATCCTTTGTGATAAATAGCTCTATTTTTTCTTTCTTTTTTTAAAATTTAAGTTTTTTTATTTTCAAAACATATGCAAGGATAATTTTTCAACATTGACCCTTGAAAAACCTTGTATTCCTATTTCCCTTCTCTTTCTCCCACTCCCACCCTAAATGGCATGTGATCCAATAAATATATGGCAAAAAAAAAATATGTTAAACATATATTAGACTACCTGCCATCTAGGGAAGGGGGTGGGGGGAAAGAGGGGAAAATTTGGAACAGAAAATTTTGCAAAGGTCAATGTAGAAAAATTACTCATATGTTCTGTAAATAAAAAGCTTTAATAAAAAAATAAATTTAAAAAATTAAAAAATAAATATATGTTAAATCCAATATATGCACATGTTTATACAATTATATTGCTGCACAAGAAAAATCAGATCAAAAAGTTTAAAAAATGAAAAAGAAAATAAAATTCAAGAAAACCACAACAAATAGAGTATAAATGCTATGTTGTCATCCACCCTCAGTTCCCATAGTTCTCTCTGGATAAGATGGCTCTCTCTACCACAAGTCTATTGGAATTGGCCTGCATCATCTCATTGTTGAAAAGAGCCACATCGATCAGAATTGATCCTCATATAATCTTGTTGTTGCCAGATAACATCATTTTTTCAAAATGAGTTGGAGTTTTGGCCTTTGACTGTGGAATGGGGCATCACAAACCACTGCTTATATGGGGATTAATTTTCACATTTTTAGAATTGAACTTTGCCCAGATGAATCAATTAATCAATAAGAGTTCATTAAGCTCCATCATGTGCCAGTCACTCTGCTAAGTGATGAGGATGTGATTATGGCAACTTAATCCTGATTTTCAAGAAGCATACATTCTAATAGGGCAAACAGCAAGTATATGTGTAGTTTACACAGAATTAATATAAAGATTAAAAATGTAAATGAAAGGCTTCATGTTATATTACAAAGCAGCATGTGAGTTAGAAGAGGTAGATATCAAAAATAAGTACATTCCAGGGATGGCCAGGACAAAAGCATAGAGATGGGAGATGGAATCATGTATGAGTAACAGAAAGGCATTTTGGTTGGCTTAAAGTGCTGGCTGCAGGAGGGGAAAAATATCCATTGAGGTTACAGTTACATGTAAAACAATTTTTGATACTGTTTTTAAATGAGTTCCAGATTCTCTCCCTTCCTCCCCACCCCTCTTTAAGAAGACACATATAAAGTGTTTTGCTAAGTTTGGGATTGGCAGGATCAGAGCTGTGTTTAAGGAAAATCACTTTGGCAGTAGTATGGAGGAAGGCCTGAAATAGAGAAGAGACTTAAGGTACAGAGACCAATTAAGAAGTTATTACAGTAATCTAATTGAGAGGTAATGACCTGAATTAAGGAAGGGAGATGAGAGGAATTAAATGTGTGAAATGTTATGGAGGTTGAAATATCAAGATTTGTTGACTGGAATAGATATGTGTGGTAGAGGTGGAGAGTAGAAAACCAAGGAAAATGCTGAGATTATGAACCTGGGATACTGGAAGGGTGGTGGTGCTTTTGATAGAAATAAATTAAGTGGGAAAAGGAAAATTGAGTTCTGCCTTGCATATATTGAATTTGAGAAGTTTCTGGGACTACCAGTTTGAAATGTCCATTAGATGAAGTAGAACTAAAACTTTGAAGAGAGATTGGATTGTGCTGAATATGTTGATATGTGAGTCTCTGCAGAGAGATGATAAATCCATGGTTGAGCTGATGAAATCACCAAGAAAGGTTGTAGAAAAGAAAAGCGTAGGACAGTCTTGGGGAAATGTGCAGAACCCATAGTTATGGGGAATGATTGGATAAGCCAGCAAAGTAGATGTAGAAAAAGTGGTCATGCAGATAGGAAGAGAACCTTTTCCATTGCAATATCTATTGTGTTGAGTACATTTACCAAATCAAAGGGTTAGTTTAAAGCTTTTTCCTTTGTGACTTTACTCATTCTAAAAAATTCTTTTTCAGATGAGACAGGCAGACCGTAATGTTGTGACAGCTTTAACCCATAGACCTTGGAGCCTTAGTTATTTTGGAGATGGAAAACGACGCTATGATTCTCTTTGGAAGCATTTTTTGTATATGCTGTTGGATATTCTCCTAGATTGGAGTTTACATAATATCTTGTGGTACCTTTGTGGAATTTCAGCTTTCCTTATGCAGAAGGATTTTATATCTACGTAAGTTGAAAAAAATTTATCATTTCTCCTGATGCTGCTCTGATGATTTTAAGGCATAAGAAAGATTTTTTCCTTCATCCTCCAACAAGATGATGACGCACTAGCTCTTTTAAAAAATTGGAAGTAAAGAGATTGCAGTTGTGATGTGGATTGTATCCTTCCTTTTATTAAATCACAACCTTCCCCCAAAGGAATCTTGTCGAATCCCTCACCCTCTGAACCACCCTTGTTGATAATTATAAAAGTACAATGAATTATGAAATACAGTCATGAAATTATATATTTCTATTGAAATGTTCTTATTGCTCCTAACAGATTATAAACCCTTTGAAAGTATAGTATAATTTATCTTTATTCTGTATTCCCAAGTATTTTTCTGTGCCTTGTTTATTGTAGGTAAATGCCTAGTAAACTATTCTAGTTACAAGGATAGTTGGTCAATATCCTAATAAGCTGTCTTTCTGTGTTCTTTCCTCCTGCCTTTCTCCCAGGGCCTATTTGAAGAGATGGTCAGCTAAAGGGATTCATGTTGTTGCTTGGACTGTGAATACCTATGAAGAGAAAAAATTCTATGAAAGCCATCTTCAATCCAGCTATATAACTGACAGCATGTTAGAGGACTGTAGCCCTCATTTCTAAACCACTACCCTTTTGTAGGGACTGTGGTTTCAGAAACTTCTGCTGTCCTTATTCAGGGAAATCTAAATACCTAAATAATAGCCCTGAGTTCTCAAGGATCAGGTGGTTCAGAGAAGTGTTAGTCACAAATTGCATTTTAACTTGAATCAGAGCAGAATGGTGTGGTTGGCACTAAATTCCATAGTATGCTTGAGTTCGTCATGGCTGATCTTGGGGAATTGGTTCTGTGAGGAGGTTTGCCACTGCTTGCCCCTAATCCAACTGAGTTATACTCAGTAGTGATAAGCACAGATTTATGTAATTTGTATGTATAAAAAAAAATTACTGCAAATGTATGCAAAATGCATGTTGACTCAAACTGAACTTTTCTTACTTTTCACACTTAATGTATTCTTCCACTATTTGTATTTGGCCATGTTGAACAATATATTATGGAAGTCAGATTTGGGAACCATACTAATGAAATTGTTAAGATGTATATTAATCATATAGCACCCTAAGTAATAAACAGTTTGAGAAAAATATTGGATGTAATGCAGTGGACGCAGTTTACTTTTTCATGTTACTACTAGGCCCTATCAAGTGGGTTGGACATGCTCACTATTAACATTTCTAGCAGGTTAAACCAAATCATGAGAGAGAGAGATTGAGATAAAGAAAAAAAAAAAGAAAGGTAGATGGATATAAATAGAACTGTACTCCCTAGTGACTACAGCAAATAACTGTCTTTTAGACCTTCATGAATTCATACTATATAGCTTCCATTACTGCTTCAAGTGAGCTAAATTATATAATACCATTTCAATTGTTTAAGAATAAATATCTTAGGAGTTCTTTATACTGACTTCTTAGCCCTCCCATTAAATCTCTTTACCAAAAAAAAAATGAACCAATTTTTTGGTGAAAACCATTTTTTCCCAAAGCTTTGTTCCAGACTGAAGAACATATTATAGCTAAGAATAACCTCTTTAAACCACTCCTAATTAACCTACTGTATTGCTCCTAAGTCATTTCAGATTTTCTCTTTCACTTCATGCTGTATATCTGCCAGCCCCAACTCTTAACATCTCTAGCACTTAAATTGAGAACTCTCTTGAGGATCATAGACTTAAAGAAAAAATATTTCTGAACTAATTCAGTACATCAGGGATTTCTTCAGTGGGATACTTTCCAGAATGAAGCAGATCACAACCTTGTAAGTTTTTTAGATAGTTTTCATAAGTAACTGTCCAAAAATATTCATCATATGCTGAATAAGCCCTAAGATTTGCTTATGCAGATTGGTCCTTGAACATTAGATATACTGCCTCTTTTTTTTTTTTTTTAAAGATACTGAAGTAGTCTACTATTTACTTCTAAAGTTCATTTTACAGATGAAGAATGGAGGCAAACAGGTCCAAGTGCAAGAAAAATTAAATCAAAAGAAAAAAAAACTAGAAAGAAAAGTAAACAGTATTACCAAAAAAAAAAAAAAAAGGTGTAAAAACTATGCTTTGATTCACATTCAGTCTCTGTCATGGGAGCTACCTGCTAGTGACTGCTGGGATCTAATTCTGACCAGCAGAATAGATCGTGACATGTGAGAGGATGATAACGATAGAAGAGACTGAGAGGCAGTTGCATTCTTTTACTTTGCCTGTTATCACCACCTCTGATTAATTTCATCTCTACATAAAATGTATATTTTCTAAGCATAGCAAGATTATTACTGTTTAAAGAAAAGTATACATTTTTTCTCAAGCAACATCTGTGTCAGTGAGAATGACTTCCAGAGAGATATTTCTGATTCTTTGGGTTATGTCTGTCTTTTCTTGGGCCTCTTAGCTCTATTTCAAAGAGTAAGATAAAGATAGTAATAATAAAACGTTTCTTTAGTCTTTCTAACGTGCTGTGATTCGCAGCTGTGGCCAGACTAAAGAACTGACCCATTGGTGCAGTCACCTGTGACCTTCTTACAGGCTCTCTGGGTTTCCACACTTAGCATGGTCCTCAACAATAGCTCTCTCCATCACAAGTCTATTGGAACTGCCCTGAATCACCTCATTATTGAAAAGGAGCCAAGTTCATTATGATTGATCGTCGCATTTTTTTTTTTTTTTTTTTTGCTGAGGCAATTGGGGTTAAGTGACTTGCCCAGGGTCACACAGATAGGAAGTGTTAAGTGTCTGAGACCAGATTTGAGCTCAGGTCCTCCTGATTTCAGGGCTGGTTCTCTATCCACTGCACCACCTAGCTGCCCCGATCATTACATAATCTTGTTGTGTACTATGTTCTCTTGGTTCTGCTCACTTCACTCAGCATCAGTTCATAAAAGTCTTTCCAGGCTTTTTTGAAATCAGGCTGCGTATCATTTTTTTATAGAACAATATTCTATTACATTCATATACCATAACATATCCAGCCATTCCCCAACTGATAGGGATCCAACTCAATTTGCAATTTCTTGTCCTTACAGAAAGGACTTTAGCATAGAACTTTAGCAGAGGATTATGTAAAAGAAAAAGCAACATTTTTGGTGGGTTTCCATATCTTTGGCACCACTCCCTCCCTTCAGATCAATTCTTCCTTGCTTTCACAGTTGAGCTTCTTCAACACCAGTCTCACTTGTTCTAATCCAGCTGCTTTTCCTATTTTCTTTATTCCTATTTTCTACCTGTTATAAACGGATTTAGTACTGTAAGGACAGAATCTGTGTAGTGAGTCAACTGTCATTGATGATGAAAGTAATATATAAAAATATTTGCATATTTTTTTCACTTTATTTGTTGCCCTTCCACTTTCACCCTTAAATGCCTGCAAATACCTTTGCCACTGTGATAGAAATTAAACTTCTCAATGGATGAAGAGATCCTCTGAATATTCCTGTTTCTGGAACACATCTGCTTGCATCAAGTCCCAGAACATTATTACAAAACTTCTCAGAAGAAATTCAGAACTGTTCACACATTTGGTCTTCCACTTTCCAGAGGGAAAAAACCAAGTGAATGGATAACAAAGGTGTGTATAGATACCTATGTATGATAATATCTAGCACATAATAAGCACTTATTGTTTATTTTTTACTGATCAGAAATGAACAAATTAGGGCCAGAATAAAACAAAAGAGGAGGCTAAATTATTTTCAAGAAATCACTAGGTTTCTTTAGTTATGCCAAACCTTTCACCAACAAAAGCCCATTTTTTATACCAATAGTGTACCAATGTTACATGGCTGTGAGGCATAGGACCCAGCAATCTCTGGAAATGAGTATTATACCAAGTACAACAATCAAGTATTATACCAAGGGCAATAGACAGTGCACACATTGTAACATAAAAGACTAACGAAGTGGGGTCCAGCCTGTTATAAGTGAAGTGCTTGATTGAAAAAAAAGATGAATAGGTCATTTTCGAGAAAGAATACTTCACTAGTTTCCTGATATCAGGAGAAGTCAAACAATTAGTTAGTTCTCCTGTATTTCATGTATGGGAGGACATGGCCAAAAATCTGAATAAGTTGTAGTAATAATTGGAGGGAATATCCAAATTGAGATCATAATGAGCAATCTCTAAGCCTAGGACCATCAGTCTATCCAATTATATTTCTTTTTTTTTTTTTACCATAATTTATTTTTATTTTTATTTTTTTTTATTTTTAGCTTTTTATTTGTATAACATATGTATGGGTAGTTCCCCAACCTTGATCTTTACAAAGCTTTCCAATATAAATTTTACCCCCAGTTCCCTCCCCTCCCCTAGATGGCAGGAAGTCCACTACATGTTAATAATGTTGAAATGCTTGAGAAGTTATGCAAGAAAAATCCTATCTACAAGAAAAAAAAGAATCAGAGAAAGGCAACACAATGCAAGCAAATGTCAATAGAGATCATGAAAATGTTACGTTGTGGTCCATATTTCATGTCCCTCTTTCTGGGTGTATAATGGTTTTCTTCAGTGAACAACTGGAACTGGTTTGAGACAATTCTTTATTGCAGAGAGCCATGTCCATCAGAATTGATCATCATGTAACACTGTTGTTGCTGTGCATGATGATCTCCTGGTTCTGCTCGTTTCACTCAGCATCAGTTCATGCAAGTCTCTCCAGGCCTCTCTGAAATCGTCCTGCTGGTCGTTTCTTACAGAACAATAATATTCCATAACATTCATATACCATAATTTATTCAGCCACTCTCCAATTGATGGGCATCCCTTCAGTTTCCAGTTTCTAGCCACTACAAAAAGGGCTGCCACAAACATTCTTGCACATGTGGGTCCCTTTCCCTCCTCTAAGATCTCTTTGGGATATAGGCCCAGTAGAAACACTGCTGGGTCAAAGGGTATGCACAGTTTGACAACTTTTTGAGCATAGCTCCAACCAATTATATTTCTTTAAGGCCTAAGTAGACAGGAGATGGGAAAATAGATTTAGCCTTTAATTACTGTTGTCAATAAGAATGGTGATACTATGTGCCAGGCACTGTGCTAAAACACTTTGCAACTTTCTCATTTGATCCTCAAAAGAGCCCTAGGAGGTAGGTGGTATTATTATTATCCCCATTTTGTAGGAAACTGAAACAAAGTAAGTTTAAACTTTTTATTCAAGGTCACATAGCTATTAAATGTCTAAGACAACCCAGTGTATTATCCTGACTAACTTCTTGGTTCAAGGCTGAGCCTTCTTGGTGAGATACCTCACCTAGCCTAAATCTTCATCTCTGTAGTCTGGGTAATAACAAGATAATGGCCATTTGTCCAATAATCACCAAAAAGCTCTCAGGTGAAGAGTTCCCCAATTTTTTTAAGCTCTAAGTTTTTTGTTTGTTTGCTTGTTTTTTTTTTTTATCACTATGCAAATGAGTGACTAGAGAAAAGTTTTGAAGACAATCTTTAAAATCATGATTCTTGCTGACTTTTTACATGCAAATAAATCTACTTAGTTTTATATCTTTTTAAGAAGTATAAAAGAAGTATAAAATCATCTGATTTCTTCTGAAGATGGGAAAGACCAAATGCAGCTTGAATGGGCTCATAATATTATCTCATCTCTAGTCTAGAACTGATGTCTGAAAGGGTCACATATATGTATTAGAATAACTAGCCTATTGGATATTTGTAATTACTGAAAAACCAGACTTTATTTTCTTGCTGCTCAGACAAGACTTCCTGATTTTGCACAAATAACTTAAACTCAGTGCCCTTGGCAACCAAAATTAAAAATTACATCACAATTATAATGAAGTCCTGAATGGTATGTTGGACAGAAAGAAACGAAAAGAATTGATCTGAAGCAAACAGGGAGAAGACATTGAGAGAGATCAGTTTAGTCCATGGTTCCACCCTCTGGGAAGGTCATCCAGTCAGAAATCTAAGTTACATCAAATCCTAGAGACCTATCCTCTGTAGAAGTCTCTAGCCATCTCTCCTTACTTACCATGTCCTGTCAAAAATCTTAGTCATGTTCCTGAGGTTAAATTTTCCCTATAAAATCTACTTATGGGCTATCCCATGGCTTCTGCCTTTCTTTGGGTCATTTTTTTTTCTCCTTACCTTTTCTCCCCCCATGCTACATGGTATCTCTCAACTCCACTATGCTTCTCAACTCCATTTCTCCTTACAACTAACTCTTTTAGGTTGCTGGATCCCTTTCAAGATTTAGCCTGCCAGATTTCTACTGGGCTTATATGCCAACAAGATCTTAAAAGAGGGAAAGGGACCCACATGTGCAAAATTGTTTGTGGCAGCCCTTTTTGTAGTGGGAAAATCAAACATAAGACCATATGCAAGGGTCAATGTTTTTTTTTTTTTAATTTTTTAAAAAATTTTTTTTTGTTTCAAGCTTTTCCCCTCCTTGCCCCCACCCCTAGATGACAGGTAATCTAATACATGCTAAATATGATAAATTATATGACAAATCCAATATATGTATACATATCTATACAGTTATCTTACTGCGCAAGAAACATCAGATCTAGAAAAAGAGAAGAAAAAAAAAACAACCTAAAAAGGAAAACAAAATGCATGTAAATATTCACAAAAAGCATTAAAATGCTGTGTTGTGGTTCACATTCAGTTCCCTCAGGCCTCTCTCTGGATGTATATGACTATCTTCATCGCTGAACAATAGGAACTGGTTTGAATCACATCATTATTGAAGAGAACCATGTCCATCAGAATTGATCATTGTATACTCTTGTTGCTGTGCATAATGTTCTCCTGGTTCTGCTGATTTCACTCAGCATCAGCTCATGCAAGTCTCTCCAGGCCTCTCTGAAATCATCCTGCTGGTCGTTTCTTATAGAACAATAATATTCCATAACATTCATATACCATAATTTATTCAGCCATTCTCCAATTGATGGGCATCCTTTCAATTTCCAGTTTCTTGCCACTACAAAAAGGGCTGCCACAAACATTCTTGCACATGTGGGTCCCTTTTCCTCCTTTAAGATCTCTTTGGGATATAGGCCCAGTAGAAACACTGCTGGGTCAAATGGTATGCACAGTTTGATAACTTTTTGAGCATAGTTCCAAATTGCTCTCCAGAATGGTTGGATCCGTTCACATTTCCACCAACAATGTATCAGTGTCCCAGTTTTCCCACATCCCCTCCAACATTCATCATTATCTTTTCCTGTCATCTTAGCCAATCTGACAGGTGTATAGTGGTATCTCAGAGTTGTCTTTTTTTTTTTTTATTTGCAAAACATATGTATGGGTAATTCCTAAACATTAACCCTTACAAAGCTTTCTGTTACAAATTTTTCCCCCTTACTCCCCACCCCTCCCCTAGATGGCAGGATATCCACTACATGATAATTATATTAGAATACTTAAATCAAATATATGTATAGTTATTGCCACACATCATTTTTTTGTTCAAGAGAAATTGTATCTATAAGAGAGAATAATCCGATAAAGGAAATACAATGCAAGCAAACATCAATAGAGAACATGAAAATGTTGTGGTCCACATTTCACATCCGTCTCTCTGGGTGTACATGGCCTTCTTCACTGAACAATTGTAATTGGTTTGAAGCATTTCATTGTTGAAGAGAGTCATGTCCATTAGAACTGATCCTCATATAGTACTGTTGTTGCCGTGTACAACGATCTCCTGGTTCTGCTCATCTTACTCAGCATCAGTCCATGCAAGTCACTCCAGGCCTCTCTGAAATCGTCCTGTTGGTCGTTTCTTACAGAGCAATAATATTCCATAACATTCATATACCATCATTTATTCAGCCACTCTCCAAACTCCAAACTCAGTTTCCAATTTCTAGCCACCACAAAAAGAGCTGCCACAAACATTCTTACACATGTGGGGCCTTTTCCTTCCTTTATGATTTCTTTGGGATATAAGCCCAATAGAAACGCTGCTGGGTCAAAGGGTATGCACAGTTTGATAACTTTTTGAGCATAGCTCCAAATTGTTCTCCAGAATGGTTGGATCCGTTCACAGCTTCACCAACAATGCATCAGTGTCCCAGTCTTCCCACATCCCCTCCAACATTCATCGTTATATTTTCCTGTCATTTTAGCCAATCTGACAGGTGTGTAGTGGTACCTCAGAGTTGTCTTAATTTGCATTTCTCTGATCAATAGTGATTTGGAGCACCTTTTAATGTGACTAGAAATAGTTTCAATTTCTTCATCTGAAAATTGTCTGTTCATATCTTTTGACCATTTATCAATTGGAGAATGGCTTGAATTCTTATATATTTGAGTCAATTATATATTTTAGAAATGAGGCCTTTATCAGAACCTTTGAATGTAAAAATATTTTCCCAGTTTATTGCTTCCCTTCTAATCTTGTCTGCATTCATTTTGTTTGTACAAAAACTTTTTAACTTGATATAGTCAAAATTATCTATTTAGTGATTAATGATGACCTCTAGTTCTTCTTTGGTCACAAATTCCCCCTCCACAAGTCTGAGAGGTAAACCATCCTACATTGTTCTAATTTGTTTATAAATCATTCTTTATGCCTAGATCATGAATCCATTTTGACCTTATCTTCGTATATGGTGTTAGGTGTGGGTCAATGCCTAGTTTCTTCCATACTAGTTTCCAATTTTCCCAGCAGTTTTTGTCAAATAGTGAGTTTTTATCCCAAAAACTGGGGTCTTTGGGTTTATCAAATACTAGATTACTATTGTCATTGAATATTTTGTCCTGTGAACCTAACCTATTCCACTGATCCACTACTCTGTTTCTTAGCCAGTACCAAGTGGTTTTGATGACCACTGCTTTATAATATAGTTTTAGATCTGGTATAGCTAGGCCACCCTCATTTGCATTTTTTTTCATTAATTCCCTTGACATTCTTGACCTTTTGTTTTTCCAGATGAATTTTGCTGTTATTTTTTCTAGGTCAGTTAAATAATTTCTTGGGAGTTTGATTGGTATAGCATTAAATAAATAGATTAGTTTAGGTAGTATTGCCATCTTTATTATATTCGCTCGACCTATCCAAGAGCACTTGATATTTTTCCAATTGTTTAGATCTGATTTTATTTGTGTGGATAGTGTTTTGTAGTTTTTCTCATATAGATCCTGACTTTCTGCAAGGATGAATGTTGAAAAAATTATCCATGCATATGTTTTGAAAATAAAAAAGCTTTGGGGCAGCTAGGTGATACAGTAGATAGAGTACCAGCCCTTAAGTCAGGAGGACCTGAGTTCAAATTTGCCCTCAGACAACTTAACACTTCCTAGCTGTATGACCCCTGGGCAAGTCACTTAACCCCAATTGCCTCAGTAGAAAAAAAATAATAAAGTAAATAAATTTAAAAAAAAGAAAGAAAGAAAATAAAAAGTTTTAATTAAAAAAAAAAAGATTTAGCCTGCCAGGTAAGGACATGCCCCAACCTTGTAGAGTGCTCCCTTTCCACTGGGTAATTGTGAGTTCCGCTGAAGAACTTGTCTTTAATATACTCTCCCACTCTATTTCATATTTACCACTCCCAATCTCTATTGTATCCCTTCATTTTGTCTCTAATCTATACCTTTAAATAAATCTATCTTTTGCCAAAGAAAATGGCCATTGTAAATTCTTCACATGACCGAACCCCAAGTTTTGGTGCCAACTGTCAACCAGTATCTACATCAATTAGATGTGAATCAGTGAAGATGTGTAAGTAGAAAGAACCTTCCTGATTCAGTTTACAATAATGATAAAAACCACAAGTCTAGACCAAAAAAAGACAGAAAAAAAAGAAATAAAGACAGAAATATTGACATATATTAATGGAGAAAGTAGACTCAGAATGCACACACTGACCAGAGCTGAAAACAATGAGATCTATAAAAACACAGAAAAGAGATTTCAGAAGGAGACATGGAAGCACATGGGATTATTAAGGTTTTGAGGTGCAACCTTCCCTTACCAGGTCATCAGAATTATGGGGTTAACCACCAAAATGATGGGGTATGGGATGAGAGATCCCAAAATTATATTGGAGTTACCAGTGTCATGAGTCATCCCAAAAGAATTTCTGGATATAGACCTTCAAATTAAGGGGCAAAGATTTTATTATGCTGCTAACAAAAGACTAAATCTATGAGGGTTTTTATTAAGGAAAAGGGTTTTAGCAATTAACAAGGGAGAACACAAGTTCTCTAGCAGTAACCAGAGGGAAGACACCACTAAGGGGGAAGACATTGTAAGGCAAGAGTGCATCATGGCCAGCTATCCCTAAAAGGGATTTAGCGTCCTTAAAAAGAATGAGATTTTCTGGTATGAACAGCTCTTTTACAGGAGAAATATAACTTTAAGGGTTTGACATCATAACCTGATTTTCTGATTGGCTTCTGGGGACCTCCACCTGGGCTGAGATTTTGTAATCAAAAGTCCACCTGAACAAAAAGTCTACTGAAAGAATAAAAGGCCCACTTAAGACAGAGATGACCCAAACCTGTTCCTTCCTTGCTTGCCTCTGGAAGTATTATGATCCAATCAGTACTTCAGGCTTTCTCTGCTAACACTCATCTGGATACCAGGGACTTCATCAAGATAACATTTTAAACTAAATATATGCAACTTTAAAACAAACAATAATTTGTGGCTTTATGTTTTGAATACTTTATGTATATTTTGTGGAGGTCATTAAGTTTAGAATACATAACTTAGAAAAGGAAAATGACATGATGGTACTTTTATATTAAATTAACAGGAAAAATCATTTATGAGGAGAACAATAGCCTAATACCAGATAAATTTAATCTGAAATGGCAAACAAATATTCTATAGGTAAGTGGAAATTTGGGAGCAACTAGAAGGCACAATGGATAGAGTGCTGGGTCTGGAGTTAGGAAGATTCATCTTCCTGAGTTTAGATATGGTCTCACTAGCTGTGTGACTCTGGAAAAGACACTTTGTCTCATTTTCCTCATTTGTAAAATCATCTGGAGAAGAAAAAGACCAAGAGAGAAGATAAGCTGTCTGAGAAATGAATACAAAGGACTCAGTGCACTACCTATGAAGCAGTATAAAATTAAAAGAATACCTAGTTACTAGTTGGGAGAGCAAAGTGGCTTGATTCCTAAAACAATCACAAGAGACATTTTATCACAGGACAAAAATTTGACATTTATTACATGAAATAGCTCACAGTCTCAACCAAATATGACTAAGGTAGAATCATAAGATTAAGAAATGTGCTACTGTTGAGGTTCAAAAGAAGACCCCAAGAGGTTGGAGTCACAGAAAGGTGTCTCAAAAGAATCTGCAGGCTTGAACACATCTCCAAGTCAAGGGGCAAAGTGTATTCTAATTGTAACACCAATTGAAGTGGGCTAAGTTCCAAAAGGATTTAGCAAAGAACCAGGAGCAAGAAGATAAATTTATAGGAAAAAGATGAGAGATTTGGTGTTTCATGGTACCTATCTGCTACTTTTATGGCTTAGAGGTAAAATTGAGTAGTAGTTTTAGAGGTGGAGTTGAAGTAGTATGTACTTCATTATTAACTCAGAAATTTCATTATTACTGACCATTGCTGTCTGACAGAATGCTATGCCTCAGTTTCCCTGAATTTTTCTGCCTTGGTTTCCCTGGTGGCAACTCTCCTTCCTGGCTGTGAGGACTGAGAGAATTAGGGTCTCTGAAGCTCTGGCCACTCTCACTTCCCAAAGAGTCATAAAACTCCAGATGGCTTATCTCAAATACTTGGTTATCTCCTGGGCCCAGACTTCCTGTCTCCTGTTTGACCATCTTCTTGACCCGCAACCTGTCAGAATTAAAAAAGCTATGATTCTTCCAGGAGATCAATATACACAGCAACAACAATATTATATGATGATCAATTCTGATGGACATGGCTCTCTTCAACAATGAAGTGTCTCAAACCACTTCCAATTGTTCACTGAAGAAAGCCATATACACCCAGAGAGAGGGATGTGAAATGTGGACCACAACATAACATTTTCATGCTCTCTATCGATGTTTGCTTACATTGGGTATCCTTTCTCAGATATTTTTTGTTCACGTTGATACAATTGTTCTTGCACATCAAGATAAGTGTGGAAATATGTATACATCTATTCGACTTGTCAAGTATTTCAACATTATTAACATGTAGTGGACTTCCTGCCATCTAGGGGAAGGGAGGGGACTGGGGGTAAAATTTGTAATGGAAAGCTTTGTAAAGATCAATGTTGAGGAACTACCTATACATATGTTATGCAAATAAAAAGCTTTAATAAAAAAATTTGGTGAAAATTAAAAACTGTTCAAAGACTTGGGAAAAAAAAAAAGCTATGATTCTTCCTGGAATTTCCACTCACCCAGTGCTTTGCCCCTTGCCTTTGTTTCCCTGATAGCTGGAGCCCTATAAAAGTCTCTGGAATTACTTGCTGGTTGCTGGTTGCTGGATGCTTTGAGACAAAAGTCCCATCCAGCTGGCTGGCCATGGCTAGTCCAAATTCTCCACTATTAAAATATTAAAAACCCTAATCTCTGTCCTGACTCAGTTTCTCCAGCATTACAAGCATTGTTTGTGGAACTAGGTACTGCCCAGGCCCAGTGGCTTCAGGGCTATTGCCACATTTCCCCTAGAAACTGTATTGCAGGTAGAACTTTTAAAGCCTCAGAGGAGAGGAGTATGAGCAGGGTGGGAGGAATAGGAGTAATTGGGAAGGATTTAGGGAGAAGCCAGGTGGAATTTACATAACTTACCAGGCCACAGACATGTTTTAAGATATACTAATCAAGATACTCTCAGAAGCTGATTTATTTGTATGTAACAATGGAAACAGGATAAATGGATTAAAATTACTGATTAAGGTTAGGGGTTCCACATCACCTATGGGCAAGAAATCTTAAGAAAATTATTTGTGTTTGTTTTGTTCATTTTGAAACTTTCTGAAACCCTTGTTTGTGTATTATCCATAGTTCTGCTAAGTCAATGGTTTTATTGAAATCAAAGATTGGGATATCAACCTATTAGGAAAGGAAAAAATTCATAATGACCACATCTGAAAATGGGATTTAATTAAGAATTACAACAGATTTCAGATTGAAAATGACAAACCCTAAAAAAGTCCAGATTTTTTTATCTTTATCCCCAAATACCTTTCTATATAGAACTGTGACTTATCTGAAACTTTTAGTCTTAATAAGTTTGCTTGGGGGCACAGCTAGTGTACATTAGGGACAGAACTTGAACCCAGGCCACAACTTGGCTACTTAATCCTTAACTGTTAAAATTAGCTTTTATTACTCTGGGTTTGGAGGGAAAGGGTGGCTCTGACTTTCATAGATCAGCCAACAAAAGGTCCCAGGCCAAGTCATTGTTTGGATCTGGATTGACTCAGAGTAAATACAAATAGCATTCTGTTTTGGCCAGAAACCCTGAGGATCTTTCCCTCCCATATTTATTTATTTATGGTTTGTTTGTGGGTTTTTTTTTTTTTTTGACTAGGCAAAAGAGGCCATTTTTTGCCTCAATTTCTACCTAGTCTTAGTCACTAAATGGGCGTCACCAGTCAAACTGAAATCTGTTGAAGACCTTAGTTTAAAAATCCAAGATCTCCCATTGCATCCAGGGCCATCTCTAGTCATCCTGAGCTGTATCTCGGGGGAAAGTGAGGCAGGTGACCTTGCACAGCCCTCCCTCATTTAAATCTAACTTACATTTGTGTCATGGCATTACTTCCCTGATATGATGGTCCTCTTTGAGAAAGAAGGATAAAACCAGGAGATCATTATTCACAGCAACAACAATACTATATGAGGATCAGTTCTAATGGACATGGCTCTCTTCAACAATGAAATGCTTCAAATCAGTTCCAATTGTTCAGTGAAGAAGGCCATATACACCCAGAGAGAGGGATGTGAAATGTGGACCACAACATAACATTTTCATGTTCTCTATTGAGGTTTGCTTGCATTGTATTTCCTTTATCGGATTATTCTTTCTTGTAGATACAATTTCTCCTGCACAAAAAAATGATGCAATAACTATACATACATTCGATTTCTTAAGTATTCTAACATAATTATCACATAGTGGATATCCTGCCATCTAGGGGAGGGGTGGGGAGTAGGGGGGGAAAATTTGTAACAGAAAGCTTTGTAAGGGTTAATGTTGAAGAATTACCCATACATATGTTTTGCAAATAAAAAATATTAATAAAAAATAAAATAATAAAATTTAAAAAATTAAAAAAAATAAAATAAAATTCTATTATTCTGCTTAAAAATTTAAAAAAAAAAGAGAAAGAAGGATAAATAACAAAGCTCCTATGTGGAAGACATTTACACAAAACATTTATGATAGAAAGACTACAAATGTATTTTCTGAAAAAAGAAAAGCCAAAAAAAAAAAAGTATTTTCTTATTCCCAACCCTCCTCCTCATTTCCCACCAGGCTATTTATTCTCCTCTACATTTCTCCACATGCCCCCAAAATCTCTTCATTATGAAAGTTCACTTCTTAATCCTGAAACTGATATTTCATAAATATCTTTTATTTTATGACGAGGATTGGGAGGGCAGTTCCTGGTTTGTAAAGTGCATGTGATGAAATCACAATGGTGTTCTTTTTTGCCAAAACCTTTATTCATGAGCAAAAGTCATGGACAAAATCCGAAGATGATTTTTCAATGTGCTTTTGTGGGAGACAATTTCTGCTTGTATTTTTATTCCCAGAGATGTGCCTGGCACCTCTTAAGCCTTAATAAATGTTTATTTATTGACAAACTCCATTAAAAAGTTTTTTATCATATATCTTATCAGCAGTATTGCAGTTGAGTCCCTAGGCTACAAATTACCTTTGAAATGGACAGAAGACTGGGCCCCACATCTGGGTCACAGTGGAATCTCTCCGGAAATCTTTGGTGGGTCAGGAGTCCTTTGAGTATCTGAAAAATGTTTGCTTAACTAAGTCAGGTCTACAGTCAATGCATGTAGACGTTTTCCATTGTGTTCCCCACATCCTGTTATCTCTCCGTTGTAAGCGAGATGTCAATGTTTAATGCCAAATGTAACCAAGGGAGTGGCAAATGTGCTTAAAAGTGTGCCCTACCAAGACCCGGGGCTGATCTCTACTAGCCTGTCTAGGGAGGCCAGTCGCCGGCCCGCTAATAAACGCTTTCAAAATCCAAATTATTTTTGGCTGTCCGGTATTTTCTCGCCTGGGCTATCTCACCTTGGATTATAAAACAGAGATATTTTTATTTCAAAGTTCAGTTTGTAAAATGACAGGAAATGATAATGATAGCTGTTGAAGGGGATGTGGGAAAACTGGGACACTGATACATTGTTGGTGGAACTGTGAACGGATCCAACCATTCTGGAGAGCAATTTGGAACTATGCTCAAAAAGTTGTAAAACTGTGCATACCCTTTGACCCAGCAGTGTTTCTACTGGGCCTATATCCCAAAGAGATTTTAAAGGAGGGAAAGGGACCCACATGTGCAAAAATGTTTGTGGCAGCCCTTTTTGTAGTGGCAAGAAACTGGAAATTGAAAAGATGCCCATCAATTGGAGAATGGCTGAATAAATTATGGTATATGAATGTTATGGAATATTATTGTTCTGTAAGAAATGATCAACAGGAGAATTTCAGAGAGGATTGGAGAGACTTGCATGAACTGATGCTGAGTGAAATCAGCAGAACCAGGAGAACATTATACACAACAACAAGACTATACGATGATCAATTCTGATGGACATGGTTCTCCTCAACAATGATGTGATTCAAACCAGTTGTGCTGCGATGAAGATAGTCATATACATCCAGAGAGAGGCCTGTGGGAACTGAGAGTGAACCACAACACAGCATTTTAACGCTTTCTGTGAATATTTCCATGCATTCTGTTTTCCTTCTTAGGTTGTTTTTTTTCTTCTTCTCTTTCTAGATCTGATGTTTCTTATGCAGTAAGATAACTGTATAGATATGTATACATGTATTGTATCTATCATATAATTTATCCTATCTAGCATGTATTAGATTACCTGTCATCTAGGGGTGGGGGGTGGGGGGAAAGAAAGGAAAAGCTTGGGGAAAAAAAAAGGTTTTTTGCAAAGGTCAATGTTGAAAGGTCACTCATATGTTTTGCAAATAAAAAGCTTTATTAAAAAAAAAAAAAAAAAAACCAAACAAAGTTCAGTTTGCAGTCTGTGAAAATCCACTTAACCCAGAATGTACTTTGGATCAAGTCAAGGCTCATTTTTATCTTTTACTTCTCTTAGCACAGCCTCTCTGTGGCACCACCTTTTTTTTTTTTTTAATGTCATCCAATTTTAATTATAACCACAGTCTTACAATTTCTCAATACTTTTTTTTTTCTCTTTTCATTTTTTATTTAGAGATGAGCCAAGTTCAAATCCCACCTCCCACAGGTGAATTTCACTGGACAAATCACCTGAATTGTTTGCCTCAGTTTTTTCATCTGCAAAATAGGACCTACTTTCTATAGTTTTTGAAGGATCAAATAAGATGTTTATAAAATGCTTAACACACAGTGCCTGGTGTAGAGTTTAAAATTGTCCAATCTGCAATAAAAAAAAAAGCTGAGGCAGAACTCTGAGCCAATGACATTTTTTAAAGGGTCCATGGTCGTTAAGTCCCGCCCGCCCACCTCGGTGGAGGACCTGAACTACCCACCGTTCTCCTAGTCGGGAGCAGACTCCCCGTTGCTCACCTCAATGGGAGTCAACTGGTTTCTTACCTATCTCCCAGTTCTTCGGACATCTCCGGCCCTGCTTATCTTAAGCAGGGAATTATCCCCACAGAACACCCGAGATACCAAAGGCTGGCTCACGGCAGGTCTGTGTTTATTCAGGATATCACAAACTGAAATTCCCTATTACATGGCAATGCTAGATGTTACCTGGTAGCTTGTTGGCGGTCTGCCTAAGCACGGATAGTGCCCCAATGCTGATAGATCCCTAAAGCAGACAGAGCCCCTGGTGTCTTTGTTTACTCTCTTATATAATCCCCTCCTCCACGTGGTCCAGGAGGTAGGAGCCCCCTCACTAGTCCCTGTTTACCCACTTCACATGATCCAGGAGGGAGGAACCCCATTACAGTATAACAAGGGTGAGGAGGCTCTTCCTCCTTACTAAGGCATACTCAATACCGTCCCCGCCCTCCTGAGGGGCAGACTCAGGCAGAATGCACCTCCGAGTGTCCTCAGAACTCTGGCCCTGCTATCTGCTGTCTGCGGGCCCCAACGCGTGGTCCCACCTAATAAAGTGGACCTCAGATCTTTAGGATCTGAAATGTCCCTTTGCTCCAAGGCCTTAGTTTTATAGTATTAAATACCCAAACAGTACAAGTGGGAAAAAAATACAAAATCTCATTGATTGATAGACCTTGTCCTTGACTCTCCAGGAGGGTCCATACAAAATACAGAATCTCATTGGTTGATAAAAAGCTAAATGAACACATATATAAACCTTTCAGAAGGTCTTGATGAATATACCCATGGTCTTTTTTTTTTTTTTAAATTAAAGCTTTTTATTTGCATAACATATGTATGGGTAGTTCCCCAGCATTGATCTTTACAAAGCTTTCCGTTACAAATTTTACCCCCAGTCCCCTCCCCTCCCCTAGATGTCAGGAAGTCCACTACGTGTTAATAATGTTGAAATACTTGACAAGTTGTGCAAGAAAAATCCTATCTACAAGAAAAAAAAATCAGAGAAAGGAAACACAATGCAAGCAAACATCGAGAGAGAACATGAAAATGTTACGTTGTGGTCTATATTTCATATCCCTCTCTCTGGGTGTATATGGCTTTCTTCACTGAACAATTGGAACTGGTTTGAAACATTTGATTGTTGGAGAGAGCCATGTCCATCAGAATTGATCATCATGTAATACTGTTGTTGCTGTGTATGATGATCTCCTGGTTCTGCTCACTTCACTCAGCATCAGCTCATGCAAGTCTCTCCAGGCCTCTCTGAAATCATCCTGCTGGTCATTTCTTACAGAGCAATAATATTCCATAACATTCATATACCATAATTTATTCAGCCATTCTCCAATTGATGGGCATCTTTTCAATTTCCAGTTTTTTGCCACTACAAAAAGGGCTGCCACAAACATTTTTGCACATGTGGGTCCCTTTCCCTCCTTAAAAATCTCTTTGGGATATAGGCCCAGTAGAAACACTGATGGGTCAAAGGGTATGCACAGTTTGATAGCTTTTTGAGCATAGCTCCAGATTGCTCTTCAGAATGGTTGGATCCGTTCACAGTTCCACCAACAATGTATCAGTGTCCCAGCTTTCCCACATCCCCTCCAACATTCATCGTTATCTTTTCCTGTCATTTTAGCCAATCTGACAGGTGTGTAGTGGTACCTCAGAGTTGTCTTAATTTGCACTTCTCTGATCAATAGTGATTTGGAGCAACTTTTCATATGACTAGAAATTATACCCATGGTCTTGATGAGATATAGCTCTTAAGGAGAATGTAGCAATTTCTAAGAAACCCTAAGGCTCCCCCACTATGAGGGTGCCACAAAACCATGCTGGCTGTCAGAGGGCAATCTGTTGGTCAGTAAGCCATAGAATTCAATGATGGGAGCTGTTCCACTTTTATTTAATACTCTTTAAGAAGCCACGGAATTAAATAATGGGTGTAACTCCACCTGTAACATTCCTCAATTGTTCCTCTAAACCATAAATTAGCATTATCAGTGATTTGAACCTGATCTTTGTTTCTCTTTCCTATAAAATTACCTTCTGGTTTCTGTCTCTTTTTAAAATTCCTTTGGAACTTAGCCTGCTTCAATTGGAGTTACCATTATATTAAACTTTGCCTTTTGGCTTGGAGATGGGCCAAGCCTGCAAATTTTTTTGAGACATCTCAGAACACCAATCTGGAAACCTTAACCTTTTTGGGGTCTCCTTTGAACCCCAACAACCAGGTAGAAAAGTAAATGTCAAGCCAGCAACCAAGGCCACTTGTTGGTGAAGTGCTCACTCATCTCATTTGGGGCATTAGTGAAATATCAAGGGATGGAGGGCCAACAAAAGTATCTGGGGGACTTTTCATGTAATTGAGTCTCTTATCACATGCAGGACTTGTCACCATAATAATGAAAAACAAGAGTCAAAGTTTCTAAAAACTATGAGCATGGGTAATTAAATGTGTGTGTGTGTGTGGGGGGGTTTGCAAAATATTTACCAACAGTAAAAAATATCAAATAGTCTGCCAAGATTTAATTTTTTATGTAAAAATAAACAAGCACAGCCTCATTAGTATGCATATTTGCTCTCATTTTCAATAAATGGTAAAATTATATGTATACCAAAGAATTACTTTAAAAGAGATTTATGATTTATAATCAGTAAATGTTTGATTTGTATACCCATACCCAGAGTCATGGAAAAATTTCTTGGCAAAAAGAGATCATGAGTGGAAAAAGTTTAAGAAACCCTGCTTCCTATGATTAAATAAATTTACAATCTGTGGTTTATAATTTGGGGGCCTAACATAAAAGAACTTATAATCACTGATTAATATTGATTGGAATAAAATGCAGATCCAATTAATCATCTATCATACTGGCACATAGTAGGTTCCATATAAGTGATAGTTATTATTATGATGATGATAGATTTGGCTTTCTGCTCAAAGATTCTTTTTGCAATCTTTGCTCCATTTTTATATTGCCATATATGTATATATGTATATATATACATATATGGCACCACACTTGTTTTTCCAAAACTGCTTTCCTCTTCTTCCTCACTATTTGAATCCTTGATTTTGAATTTGAATATTATTATTATAATAAAAATAATAGCCTTATACCATAAACCACCTTGTTGAAACGTATACCACTTGAACAGCTGTATACAATCAGTGTAGATAACATTTTCTGTAAATCTGAGCCACTTTTCCAATTTGCTGAGCTTTGTAATATCCTTGAATTGTTTGGACCTCATCTTAATTAAATGGGCATGGAGAAGGTATTGCATTTCTTTCTGAGCACCTTGGAAAGAAATAATTTCCCCTCTGAGGGAAGGGGAAGTCCATTTCCAAGTGAGACTGGTGCCATCTTCTACATGAACTTCTTCAGAGTCTTTCCTACTTTTCCAGCAGCTGGGGTCTTCTCCCACAAGCTGCCTTTGTATCTGTTACAGTCTATAGACATGCTGTGTTCTTTCCCCTTTTAGGATATAAATTCCATGAAGACCCAGACTTTTTTCTGTAGTCTCCTCAGTGTTTAGGCCACAGGAGACTTGATTGGTATGTTTATGTATGTGTGTTAGGAGTGGGAATAGGGGCAGAGAATTAATTTCCCAAAAGGAAGAAGAGTTGGTTCTTCTAAGGACCAGTAACTGACAGATGGAGTCCTGACAAACACAGTGACTGAGAACTGACAGCACCAGACCTCTTATTCAGTACACTGGCCAATAAATTGTCTGGAGCTGACTAGACATCACTCAAGCCTCTGACTAGTTTGTAAATCTCCCAAACTCTCCCCTTCCTAGATTCCCAAGCTTTCTTTAAGGACTTTTGCTTGTTATGCAAAATAACTCATGGGAGATACCTAGCCCATCTTACCTGTAGCCCAGTCCTTCTCTCTGCTTTAGTACTGATGAGGTTCTGGATGTCTGGGTGCAGTTGACAGAGAGAAACTGGAGCATTGAAGGAGCAGAGAAAAGCCTCTGGTAGAGATCAGTTTAGCTTCATGGTCCCACCCCCTTGGAGGTTGTCCCAGTCAGAAATCCAGGTTATGGCAAAGGCCTGAGGCCCACCTTCTGTGGAGGTTATGGACAGCCCAGCTATGGCCTGTCAGAAAGCCCAGTCATGTCCCCGAGGTTAGATTTCCCCTACAGAATCTGTCCATGCCTTTGCTGAACCCCTGGGGTCAGTCCACCCTGGCACTCTGCCTTGAGGTGTCTCTCCTTTGATCCCCCCACCATGCCTTATGGGATCTCTCTCCTCATTATAACTAACTCTTTTAGGGTGCTAAATCCCTTTTAGGATTTAGCCTGCCAGCTAAGGACATGCCCCAACCTCTTGGTTAATTATGGCTTCCACTAGGGTACTTGCCCTTTCCATCATTAATTATTAAGATTCCTTTCTTGCTAACTATAAGCTTCCACCCCCTCCCCCCATTTCATATTTGCCATTCCTGGTGTCCTAAATAAATTTTTTGCCAAAGATGGTTATTGTGAATTCTTTATATGAACAAACTCCAACATTTGGTGCTTTTTCTAAAGCACATCATCCAATGCTACATCAGCCATATCAGTATCCTATTTAATCCTGTTCCCTGCCCTTCTTCTGGGCTACCCCAGCATTTGCTATGTAATACCCTGAGTTTCAACTCACTTGTCCCAATTAAAAACTTCCATTCTGTTATATTGACTTTTTTCCATTTAAATTCAGGTTGACAGTTCCCAAATAATAATTTTCAAGTTTTTTTTTAATTGTTTCTTGCTCCAAAGTATAAGTTTAAACATGACAATAACCTTTATTAGAAAACTGAAACATGCTTGGGCTCAATTCAAAGTGGACAGAGTCAAAAGAAATTGCATAGAACTTTCCAATTTTACTTTGGTATTTGCATTCCTGACAGTCCCAATTTTCCAAAATGTATACTTCCAGTAAGTGATTAATATCCTTCTTCTGTTGGGAAACTGAGGGTGCAAATTGTAAACATTTTAATACTTCCCTCATCTCTCCATTTCTGACTGTCGTCTAGCCATCATGGCAAGTCTTAGGGCTTCAGAAGGATCTTCATCTGTTACTGCAGTGTGTTCTCTTGAATCTGGATTTAACAAAAATATCATTACTTTTTTTTTTCTTTTTCAAAGTTTTACTACTATCTTGTGCTTTTGCACAACACTTGTTTTTCCAAAACTGCTTCCCTCTTCCTCCTCACTCACTATTTGAATCCTTCCCTGGTAATAAAGAAAAATATTTAAGGAAAGCCAACAAATGCTAAGACAATGTCTGACATGGTGATGGGATGTTGCCAAAAATGGTCAACTGCTAGAGTGGAAATATGCCTTGTCTTTAGTTGTCATTCCAACTGATCAAAGTTCAACTGTGCTATTGTTTATGATTCTGTGATCATCTTAGTGTTCTCTTTTTTCACTTAGTAGCACCTTATACTAGTTTTTCTGTTTCTCTAAATTGCTCTTTTTTATTTCTTGTGGTAAAATAAAACTCCATTATATTAATAAACATAATTTGTTCAGCCAATTCCCAAATGATGAAGTACTTTTTGCCAAAGGGAATGGCCATTGTGAATTTGTCACATATTTATTTTGAACCACATCACATGTTCTTTAGTCTCCAATATCTTAATGATGTGAAGCTGAAAGTCTTAATTACTTTATTCAGCCTCCATTATCTCAATGATTTGAGGCTGAAACTCTTTATCCGATCATCCTCTCTGAGACTGTCTTGATATGTAAATTCTGGGACCTGGTCAGCTACACTTGGCTCTTCCTGGATCCCTCTCAGATCTCTCTCCAACTCCTCCCAGGTTCCTCCCCTTACTCCTTATATCCTGCCTCTGCTGCCCAGAGATTTAAAAGTCCTGTCCCCCTAAAATAAGATGCTCATTCATTTTTGATTCTGCCCTGCCTAGTCATTTTTATTTGAGCCCGTGTGTTATTCACATAATACAATAGTAAATTTCCTTTACCTGTGATGGATATCTCTGAAATAATTTCTTTATGCCATGAACCAAATCTCTATCCTAGTTTTACAATTTTCTTTTATAATTATGGTCTTCCAAATCCATATTTCTATTTCACATTACACTTCTGGTACCTTTATATCACTTCATTCAGATATGGATGGTCCATGATCACATGTTGGCAATCCTTATTATCTCAATTAAAGATGTCCTTTTCTTCCACTTATGAATTTGATATATTTAAGGACTACTAGATATATGGGGGCATCTCTGGTGGTCCAGATCTACATCTTGCCACTTGACCCAGAAAGAAAGGATGGTGACTTTGCACAGCCCTCTCCCACTTAAATCCAATTCACTTGCATGGCATGGCATCACCTCTCTGACATCATGATCCTCTTTAAGAATGAAGGACAAACAACAACAACCAGTTGTATGCACTGTTGTTTTTGTTGTTGTTGAGGTGGCCCCTTGTAGCAGATAGACATCTAGTTTTGAAGTCAGGAATATCTAGTTTCCAGTACTGACTGAAAGGAATTTACTTCTAGGATTGCCAATTGCCTTGAATTCATAAAACTTTTCATTTATTATTATTATTATTATTATTATTATTATTGTTACAAGTATTCACATGTACTTAGTACTTTATAGGTTAAGCAGCCTTTGTTCCACAATGTTGTGAGATAGGTAGTAACAGGAATTCCCTCCCCTTCCCCCCCCCCCCCCGTATTTTATAGATGAAGTAAATAGAGTAACTTGCTTAAGGTCACACAACAAGTTAGATCAAAACTTTTTAAACTGTGGATTGTAATTCCAGTGGGGTTTTGTAACTGAATGTGGGGATCATGAAATTTTGATTTATAACCAGTAGATTTTGTATGCCAATTTAATATACCTCTATATTTGGGGTTGTGTAAAAATTTCTCAGAAAAAAAAGGATCACAGGTGGAAAAAGTTTCAGAAGCCCTGCTTTAATACTATAAATTGCAGAGAAGATAGTGACCTCCATTGGTAGAAAAAGTTTCTTCACTTGGCATTTCCTTATATCATTGAAATCATAAGTTCAGTTACCATTCTTCTCCCTATCTTTCAGTCACTGACCTCCTTAGGGCTTTTGCCCAGTAATGGAAGGGCTAGGACCAAAGATTATTAACAGTCCAGTGTCTTCCATAATTACAAATTATTTTCCAGAAAAACTAGACAATATTGGTGTGTCTATTTCCCCATAATTCTCTCAGTACTATTTCCAGTTTTTTTATCATCTTTGCCCATTTGATAGTTATCTAGTGAAAACATTACTCCATCATTCATAAAAATAAGCACTAAGATAAAAGACTGATGAGAAGGTTTAGGCAAAGTCATCAATCCTATACTGAAACCAAAGAATTGGCCATCTAGATTTGAACTATTCCTTGGGCTTTTTCTACCTATGAAAAATAAAAACTCCTTTTTTTGGCTCCCAGAACCAAACACTCAGGCCATCTGAAATTCATATGTGGTGCTGTCCTTAAAAAATGAGCCAAAGAAAACAAGATTTAGAGCTGGAAGGGTCCTGGTTGTTCAGTCCTTTCAGTCCCCATTTTGGGTTTTCTTGGCAGAGAAACTGGAGAGATTTGCCATTTCCTTCTCTAGTTCATTTTACAAATGAAATTAGGCCAAGTGACTTGCCCAGAGTAACGTAGCTAGTAAATATCTGAACCTGGATTTGAATTCTTCCTGACCCCAGGCCTGGGACTCTACCCATGTGCCATCTTATCACCCTAAGAAATCATTTAGTCTAACCCCCTCATTGGGAAACTGAAGCCTACCAAGTCATATGACTTTCCCTTGAGCAAAGGGACCTTATGACTTTCCCTTGAGCAAAGCGACCTTAGAGTCATATCCAATTTATTATTGGCCTTGGAAGTATCTAGTAGTCCTTTGTTTATGCCAAATAATTCAGTTACTCACCATGGTTGAAGTAATTTTCTTCCATAAACACAGAATTCTGATTCTGATAGGTGAATAAAAACCAAGCTGTCACAAGATTATCAGATTTGGGGCCCCAGTGCCCAAACCCTCACCTCCCACCCCTCCAAAATCAGGAAAGATACAGTAAGAAGAGGACATTATCACAAATATCTTAGTTCATTAGTTCTGATTACATTGAAAAGAAAATTCAGCAGCCTTGAAAGTAATAGCTCATATTTATATAATAGCTTTGTGAGTTAGACAGTATAAATATTACTATTACCATTTTTCAGATATCTGACAGAGCCTCAGGGGCTAAATGAGCCCCAAATTATAATCTGACACTGAGAAAGCCTAATTGACAGCAGTCAAATTAAAGGAAAAGTCCAGAAAGTGAGCCACAGGCTGTGTGATCTTTGAATGTTGTTTAAATATTATGTCCAGGCCTTGGGACCTAAAAGTCACTAACTAGACCACATAGTATTAATGACTTAAAGGGCATTTATAGTCTTTAGCTATGAAAATCCAAAATGGGGTTAAATATTCTGAGGCTCACTTTTTCACAAATCCTATGTAAATGATCTCTTTGGACTTTCCATTCCTGTGCAGTCTGTTGTTATTGACCTGGATTTGTCCCCATGTGTAAGCATCTGGAGAACCATATTTGTCAATGGATGTCATAGCTGAATGTTTAGTCGTCTTTAATAAAAGAGAATTTTAAAAAGTATCTGCCTCAATGATTGAATCTTGATATTCCCTGACCTTTCATTTGGATTTAGTATGAATTATATAGAGTTGTTTGCAGATTGTCTTTCCCATTTTGATGAACTCCTTCAAAGCAGAGTCAATTTTTAGTCTTTCTTTCATGACTTAGCACAATGTTTGGCACCTAGTTGTTGCTAAACAGATGTTAATTGACTATTTGAGTTGGTCTTTTCTACTTAAACTGTAAATTTATAGAAACTATCATCTTTTTCTTTTGTATCCCTTGCCAGTAAATACAAATTCTCTACTTATAAATCACTGAGAAGAGGTAAAGCAGATAAACATATGGTATTGTAAAGGCAAAAATAATCAACACAGGAATGATGCAGTAACATTAATTTCAATTAGTATAAAGTGCTAATCTCCCTTCCCCCTTTAAAGAAATTACAGGATTCTTTGAAGGAAACAAACCTTTAATAATTTTTACATTGCTACTGTAACATGGAGGCAATAAGGTCTTAGCAAGTGAAGATTTATAGTGATCCTTGGTCTACCTAATCTGGGGCATCCTGTATGGAAGTCAAAACAGATATAGCCCCTGTGCTATTAGGATCTTTCCTTGCCACCTAAGGATGGCCAAATTAGCATATTAGGACCTGGGACTTGTACCCTTTAGGTAACTTCTCCACTATTCCCTTAGTTAAGCTCAACTGCCTGGACTAAAGGTTGGGGGTAGAAAGATGATCTGGACTTCATTCCATCCTCCATATAATCCTCCTCAATCATGGATAAAACTTTGCTGTCACTTGCCACCCAGGACCTCCTCTTCCCTTGTCCAGACTTTCTGATGGTGAATGTGTGCTTGAATGAATCTGCTCGCTCTAAGAGCTTCCTAACACTCATGGGAATTTCCCTTGACATATCCAACCTCTGACTCTGTGTAAAGGGTTTCCCCCCCTTCCTGACCTTCTGAACAGAATCATGTGAAAAATAAATATTTCTCTCTGGATAACTAATTATTGAATAAAGAATAAGGATTTTCCCCCTTTTCTACTTCTTCATCCAGAAATCAATCTGTGTGGAAATCTCTTAAAGATTTACTCAGGTCAAGATCTAGCCAAACAGTAAAAGAAATTCTAATGTTAGGCTAATAGGTTCATTCCTGTTCATTCCTTTTGCTCTGAAACGTCTGGAAAGTGTTGATTCTCCCTTTTGTGAGACAGACGGTATGGAAATTGATGTCTCCTTAGATTAAGATTTGGGTGATCCAAGTCAAGCACCCCAAGACTCTCATTTTAATATATAGGCTTCTCCCATTATAATATTCATTCTCTTGTTGACCAGAGTTGATTTTCACCCTTAGGTGTAGTTCTTTTTCAAAGACTATAAATATGGAAGATTCAAAAGGTTGTCTCTTTGGCTACCAAGGGGACAATTAGCCTGTTTTTGTTGACTACTTTCTAAATGTAGTAAAAAAAAAAAAAAACTGATTTAAATTTACCCGGATATTTAGCCTCTCAGAATTTTAATAGTTCCACGGAACAAAGACTGGTATATTATATCTCACTAAGAAAGAGATAAGAATGATTTCTAATTAGCACCTGAATATGTGTGTCTCTTCCTGTCTCTCTCTGAGTGTAGATTAATGCAAAGAGTGGTTCTAGAGGGTTTGGACCACTTACACTCAAGAATAAGTTAAACATTCCTATCTTCCTACCTCTCCCAATTCCACAGCAATTTTGTTTACTCTATCAACTTACATATTAAGCTCTTGTTGCTTGGACAGTAGATTAATATGTCATCTTTACACTTCCCAAAATATTCACAAATTCCAAATTCATTGGATCTAAATGAATTTTTACCATAAATCGATATTACTTCCCCTCCTCCCTACCTTACAATACAGGGTGACATTTCCATCCTTTCAGCCCTGGAATGTCACAAAAATGAACTCACTGCCTCCCAACTGCTTCAGCTTCCTTTTCCTCTGCCAGATCCACATATTTAAATAATCTAATTTTTTCATAAGACTCCATAACAGGTTAATTGTATCCAATACCTGTACCACACTTCCCAAAGGTTCACACGCTGAATGATGGATCAGAATAATGAAATCCTGAATAGACTAACTAAAGAATTGCTCCCTGAATCGATCCCAGGGAGAAGGCACTGATAGAGATAAGTTTAGCTCCATGGTCCCACCCTCTGGGGAGGTTATCCAGTCAGAAACCCAACTTAAGTCAAACCTCTGAGACCCATCCTCTGTAGACATCTGCAGCAATCTCACCTTGCCATGCCCTGTCAGAAATCCAGTCATGTCCCTGAGGTTAAATTTTTACCTATAAAATCTCCATATGGGCCATCCCATGGCTGCTGCCTTCCTTCGGGCCAGCCTGCCATGATATTCTGTCTCATGGTGTCTTTTCCCTTCCCCTTCTCCTATGCCATATTCTCCTCCTTACAGCTACCTAACTCTCTTAGAGTGCTAAGTCCCTTTCAGGATTTAGCCTGCCAGCTAAAGGCATGCCCCAACCTCATGGGGTACTCCTTTTCTACTAGGTAATTGTGAATTCCACTGAGTAACTTGTCTTTCATATGCTCCCCCAATTCTATTTCATATTTTCCATTCCTGATGTCTATTATATCCCTTCATTTTGTCTGTAATCTCTTCCTTAAATAAATCTACCTGTTACTTAAGAGAATAGCCATTGTGAATTTTTCACATGACCAAACCCCACACCATAAATCACTTCAGGAATGAATCAGGAGTGAATATTGCTGGGTTTTCAAGCTGGTCCTGCCTTTAAACTCTACTATGGTTTTAGTTAAGTATTTTACCCTAAGAGAACTGTTGCTTCTCTTTGGTAATATTGTGCGGGCATTCTACAGTACTACAGAAATGAGAAAATTCCTGTTAGTAATAAAGTAATCCTTCTGTCACCCACCCACGAAGCAGCTGCTCTGCTGACTTGCTCTGTGACTTTGGGAAACGATCTTACCGTAACAGAAACCTGGCTTCTGCCTGGCACGTCTTCTGGCCAATCGGCATCTATCCCTGGATCTCTCTGCAGGGAGAAATAAAGTCACATTTGAACTGGAGAAACTAGTCTGTGACCTTTACCTTTTTATTCTAATGCAATAGCCCCAACATTTACTTTTCACATGTAACTAAGAGGGTTCACATATAAAACCTTTAAGTGGAATGGAACCTCAGAGACTATCCAGTCTAGGATTCCCCTGACAGCATTTTAAAGTAGTTATTCAACCTTAGGTTTTAACACAAGTTTTAACATTTGCCCAGTGTATAGAGCACTGAATGCAGGAAGACCTGAGTTCAAATCCAGCTTCAGACAATAGCTGTTATGACCCTGTAGAAATCAATCACTTAACCTCTATCTGCCTCCATTTCTTGAACTGTAAAATGGAGATCATAATAGCAATACCTAATATCTAGTATCCTTAAAAACATTTCCTTTTTTCTTTCTTTCTTTCTTCCTTTTGTTCTTCCCTCCTTCCTTCTTTCCCTCCTTCATTTCCTTCTTCCACCTTTCCTCCTTCCTTCCTTCCTTCTTTTCCTTCTTCCTTCCTTCCTTCTTTCACTCCTTCATTCCCTTTTCCCCCTTTCCTCCTTCCTTCATTCCTTTCTTTCCTCCTTCCCCTTATACTCCTTTTTTATTTCTCCCTTCTTTCCTTCATTCCTTCCTCTGTTCTTCTCTATCTCCTTTCCTTCCTTTATGCCCTAGTTCCTTCCTCCCTCCCTTTCTCCTTCCCTTCCTTTCTTCCTTCTTTCCTTCCTCCTTTCCTCCCTTCTTCCTTCCTTCTTTTCTTCCCTCCCTTCTTGCTTTCATACACCCCAAAGAAATTCATTGTACTTTAAGATAGCTTTGATTGCTAATAAGTTTCTCCCTATAGCACACCCAAATTTTTATTTTTATAATTTCCATTCATTGCTCCTAGTCCTGTAGCTTCATGTTCAATCACCTTATTCTATGTATACACACACACACATACACACAAACAAATGGAAACTGAAATGTTCATTTTATTTGGTGTTTGTTAAATTCAGAATAAAAATATAATTAAAAAAAGAATTAACCTCTTGTACATGAATACTTAATTTTTTAAAATATAATGCTGGGAAACAGCATTCTCTTTGAACTTGTGGGCTCTTCCCAAGCCCTACAGAAACTGATGAGCTCTCTTTAGATACATTGATCTCTTATAAAATAACAATTATTATAAATAATAGCTAACATTTATGTAGCACTTACTATGTGTAGGTCTTGTGCTAAGCACTTTAGAATTATTGTCTCATTTGATCTTCACAAACAACCACTTTAAGGTTAGGTGTTATTATTATCCCCATTTTACAAATGAGGAAACCAAGGCAAACAGAGATTAAGTAACTTGTTCAGGATCATACAGTTACTAAGTATCTGCCTGGCTTCCTCCAGCCCCTCTTTTAAGAAGTGAGAGGTGGGTATGATGGCTTACCCTAGAAGAAATTCTGCTTCTGTTTGGCAAATCTGCTGATGACCTATCCAGGCCTGTCCCAGATTCCCTCTACAGAAACAAGAATATTCATGTTAGATTTTTAAATCACATAGCCTGTAACCTTGCTCTGGGAGTCTGAACAAATATCTTACCCTGAGAGAATTTACGCTTCTTCTTAACACATCCATTGACTTATCGATGTTGCTCCTAGACTCCTGCAGAGTCAAAAAGCCATGTTAAAACCCATCACCAAATTAAAATTATTTTTTAACACTCATTCTGACTTATTTCATGGAAATAATGCTAACCATGATTTTAAGTACTTGATTTTTAAGAAGTCATTTTATTCATATCTTTTTTTTACATATATATCACTATATCCCTTCCTTTCTTTCATCCAGGGAGCTATCCTTCAAAGAAAGAATAGAGAGAGGAATGAAAAAGTAATTCAGCTAAATAAAGCAACACATCAACCCAGTCTGACACTATAGGCAACATTCTATAGTCATAGTCCCCTGCCTTTACAAAGAAGGAAAGAAGGTGTGGAAGTATATTCTAATGATAATAATAGACATGTTAAGATATAAACAGGCAAGAAGAAGACAAAATTAGATTTATTTGAGGATGAAATAATGGTTTGCTTAAAAAATTCTAAATAATCTGCAAAAAATAAATAACACAAAACAACTAGACAATTGATTCAGTAATATTATCATGTAAAAAAGAAACCCACAAAAATCAATAGCATTTCTATATAGCAAATAACAAAATCCAAGAGAAAATAATATAAAGGAAAGTCCCATTCAAAATAACTACAGTATGCTTAAATATATATGGGAGTTAATTTTCATTCACTGCTTTTTATATCTTGTCAACTGTGACTTTCCTGGCCCAAACAGGACAGGAATATAACCGGGGGATGCCTTCCTGTCCCAGCCACACTTTGGGATCATTTCATTCTTTTACAGAATATGCTATGGTGGCAGACATACAAAGTACTCATTATTGGTTTTAGTCACTTCCTTAATACAGATGGTTATTGTTAGTTTTAAAGGAAAGAAAGGAACTCAGAATGCTTTGCCACAAGTTGGACACAAATAGTCTCTATAGGTATTTGGGGTGGTTTTTCTAACTTTGCATATCTTGTGTTTTTTTCTGAACTACTTCAATTCTGCTTTGCTTAAGAGACACCTAGAGAGACTTCTTATATCACCTTTTCTGGCCATCTTATAAGCACTTGTCCTGTATGAGTTGTCCATAAAATAAATCTTTTTGGCAAGTACATATTTGGCATTCAAACAATGTGGCCAGCCCAATCAAGTTGCACTTTAAGAGGGGATCTTAAATCTTTATACTCTTCCTAAGACAATTCATATGGAAATGATTCCATTTCCTGGCATGGTGCTGGTATACTGTTCAGGTTTCACAAGCATACTTAATCATATACACACAGTATATTTTGCAGTCCATTTTTGATTCAAATCCACTGTATTTTATTTAGTGAGACTTTTCTTGGAATTTCTTCCAGCATATTAAAGAAGCCTCATCTTGAAAGTTCACTCCACTTTTGAACATTTCATATTACACTTATGTTCCTCCCTTGAGGGTTCTTCCTCGCATTGTCTGGTTTCTCCTTGAATTTACCTTTTAAGGAAAATACCTAGGCCAGCCATATCCTCATTTCTTTCCAGAAAAAGTCTACTCCTGACTTTCTGGATTTTCTCCACCATTCCTTCACCTAACTAGTTCTCTCCATTCCATCCCCTTTTCAGCTTCTTTTTATGTATTGCCTTCTTCCATTAGAATGTAAGCTCCTTGAGTGCAGGATTGTCTTTCAGTTTATATTTGTATTCTCAGTGTTTAGTAAAGTGTCTGATACACACTAAGTACTTATTAAATGCTTCATGACAACTTGAATTCTCTGGAATTTTCAGCTTTATACTTGACCTTTTTTTTTTTAAGATCTGTTACAAACTTGTTGAAGAAAGTACAGTTACCTACAAAAAGCAAATGAGAGATTGCCAGAAATATTAGTTTCATTTTTGTAATCCAGGAGCTAGGACAATGGCTCCAGAGTAGTCACAAATCATGTTCAAAATAATTGCATCTCCTTGCAAAAGTCCTTTATGGATACTGATTTTTTTTTAAGTTCCATAATGATGCTTTCATTGATGCATCTGGTGCTGCTCTCATCAGTATCTCCTTTTTATACAGAGCATTACACAGTTTTTTCCTCACAAGTCTAAATAATAGGGAGTGTAGCTCTTATTGCCTCTGCTTCACAAATGAGGATCACAAAGTTAGAGCTAGAAGGAACTTCAGAAGTTATCTGACTGTGGGATCCTGATTGATGGAAGTCATACTACTGAGGTGAAAACCATTCTAAGTGGGAATGAAAGTTATTACAAGGATACTGTGCCTAGCAAATAACTTTGTGTGTGTCTGGGAACTTACTCAAACTGACTAGCACATAGCCTTTAAGGTGCCAATTGAGTTGAAAACCATTACAAGGATATAGTGACCAGTATAAACTATAGCAAGACATAACAAGGACACTGTGACCAGACACCACCTTCACTGTGTTCAGTATATTACCTTAGATGTCTAAGCACTCTTTGACAGTGCTGGTGTATCCCTAGAGTCCTGGGACTCAATCCCCAAATTGAAATTGCTTGCGAAGCATAATGCTAATCACAATGACATATGTAATGATGTTTTGCAGTTCTTTCTTCCTTTGTTTGATTTCTGGTAAGTACCATGGTACATTTTGGGGATCTTTTTAGGAATCCACTGAATAGTCTGTCCACTGCCTCAGATTGCAAAGCAAGGACCAATTGGAGATTCAGTGAATTGTCTGGCAGCCCCCCATAAAGCCCCTGTGTAAGCCACCAATTATGATTATTAAACCACTTATATAATCATACTGGAGCTCCCTGCCTCTTTCTTCAGTACAATTAGCTTGCCCCTTGGTTAGGATGGGAAAAAAATCTTAGAGTTCCCCAGGCTGGCAAATTCCAGACCCTACACTATTGCTTCAGGAAATTAAGTGATCTGCTCGAAGACACAGTGCTATTATGTGATAGATCTGAGACTCAGATCATATGATTTCAGGTTTCTACCCACCATGCCATTCTGTTATATAAGTAGCAGTTGAAGAAACTAGAGATTTTTAGACTGGAGAAGGGAAAATACAGATGCTATCTCCAAATATGAGAAAGGCTGTCACATGGAAGAAAAATCAAACTTGTTTTATTCAATCCTGTAGAGATGAAAAGGGCAATGGGTTCAACTGGCAAAAGGAAAATAAATGTGGACTGATTATAAAGGAACAAATTTTCTAACAAGTAAAGCCCTTTAAACATTGGAAAAGAGGTAGGCTTCTTTTCTTTGGAGGAAGGTTAGATAACTTACTTGGAGACTGAACTACTTGTATTGTTGTTGAGTTGTTTTTCATTCATGTATGATTCTTTGTAACCCCATTTGGGGTTTGTTTGGCCAACATACTAGAGTAGTTTGCCATTTCCTTCTCCAGCTTTTTTTTTAATAGATGAGGAAATTGAAGCAAATAGGATTAAGCAATTTGTCCAGGGTTGCACAGCTACTAAGTGCCTGAGACTGTATTTGAATTTGGGTCTTGCTAACTTCAGAACTGGTACTCTATCTACTATGCCACCTAGCTGCCCATCTACATGCCCATTTACAATCTAATGAGAATTCTTTTTCACAAAAATAATAAAAATTTAAAAAAAGAAAAAAAAGAAAATGAAAAAAAGAGAAAATTCTTTTTCAGGTATGCTTTGGACTAGATGGCAACTGAGATCCCTTCTTGAATCTGAAATTCTATGATTTTGTGATTGGGTGGATACATCCTAGATTAACTTCACTGACGTGAAAGGCCTTTTTTTATAATGCACAAACACAGCATGTAAATTCTGGATAGTCTTTGCATTTACATTCACAAAATTAAACTATCCACCCCATGGAAATTCCAGGTGTGTCACAGTTCCTAAATCTGACTTCCACCTTTGACCTTACTTTACCCATCCTAAACTTCTTCAGAACAGTGATTCCCAATGTGCGAGTCTGTGGTGATTTCTTTTTTTTTTAAACATAATAATAGCTTTTTTATTTTCTAAAATACATGCAAAGATAGTTTTCAACATTTACTCTTGCATACCCATGTGTTACAATTTTTTTCCCCTTTGTCCTCATCTTGTCCCTCCCCTAGGTAGAAAGTTATTTAATATAGGTTAAACGCTGCAATTCTTCTAAACATATTTCCACATTTATCATGTTGTGCAAGAAAAATCAGATCAAAAGGGGAAAAACAAGAAAGAAAAAACAAACAAAGGCACAAACAAACAACAACAACAAAAGTGAAAATACTACGCTGTGATCTTCATTGAGTCTCCATAGTTCTCTCTTTGGATACAGATGACTCTTATCATCACAAGTCTATTGGAATTGCCTTGAATTATTTTATTGCTGAAAAGAGCCAAGTCCATCACAGTTGATCATCACATAATCTTGTTGCTTCCAACCTTATTTATATATTATTGCCCTTTCTATATCCTGCATTCCAACCAACTTGTCTTCTTGCTAATCCTCACAGATAGTTCCACATCTCTAGTCTCTATACCTTTACACCAGTCAATTAATATTGAATGCCTACTATGTGCTAGGCACTCTGCTAAGCACTAGAGATTCAAATGTGGATTGAGGGGGAAACCCCTGCATTCAAGGAGCTTACAGTCCATCAGGGAAAAGACAACACATAAAAGAAGCTGAAAAATGTGGTGGAGGAAGGAAGTGAAGGTACCCAACCTGGGGACATAGTGAAGAAGTCATAATCAGAGAAGTCCCAAAGTAGTGCAGCCAAGTGAGAAATGAGATGTCTGAGCTGAGCTCTTTACTTAAATGGAAGGTTTGGAGTTTATGGCTCTACCTTTCAGCTGGAGAGGCAAAGGATAAGGGTAAGGTAGAGGACCCAGGCTGATGATATCTTGCCGGATGGTGATGTTATTTCAACATCTGCCTAGAATGCACTTCCTCATCAGTACTTCCTGAAACCATTGGTTTTATTTAAGACAGCTCAAGTATTACCTTCTACAGATGGATTTTCCTGATTCTTCTCAGCAACAAAAACCTTTCCTGCAAGATTTTCTTATATCTCTATTGTACAGACCATTCAACTGATCAGAAAAAATATATACACAACAAATTAGACCAGAAAGGTTCATGGAAAACTAGGTGGCACAGTGGATAAAATACCAGGTGCAGAGTCAGAAGGATTCATCTTCCTGCATTTAAATCGGACCTCAGAGAGGTTAAGTGATTTACACTTAGTAGTAAGTAGAAACTTAAATGCTAGAGGATTTGAACCCAGACCCTCTGACTCCAAATCCATTGATCTATCCCATTATAGTCCTTATGTTTTCCTGTCCTTCTATTACCACTAAAAACCACACTCTATTGGTAGCAGACTTCCATTCATCTTAGATTTCTTACATTTTTTCTGTCTTCTACTACTATGAAAAACTAATTGTCTCCCACGGATGCCACATCCCTGGTTATGGTCTACAGGATGTATTGCTGCTTTTCTTATTGCTTCCCTTGCATACACATATGTGTACACACTGATTCAGAGGGAATTGTCAACTTGCTCCTTATTCCCCTTCTATATTCTTCACCAGCTGCCATCATTCAGCAGTAGTATCTAAATAGGGTAAGCCACCTGTCTGTGATCCTTATTATCACAATATAACATCCAGATCATTCTCTATTTTTTCATGTTCATTACTTGGCTCACAGTCTTTTTACCCTATTGCTGCCCACATACTAAATATTATACTATGTATGTATGTACATATGCAGTATAATAGATTACCTGTACATGTATCCTCAGACACTTACTAGCTGTGTGACCCTAGACAAATCATTTAACCCTGTTAGCCTAAATTTCCTTATCTATAAAATGAACTGGAGAAGGAAATGGCAAATCACTCCAATATCTTTGTCAAGACCCAGATGAGGTCATGACAAATTGGGCAAAAGTGAAACAACTGAACAGCAATTGAGAGAGAAAGGAGGAGAAGGAAATCCTCTGATTTCTGTTTATCAACTTGCTCAACTCCTATGAGCTTTACTTTTGCTCTGCATCTGCAGATGAATTCAAATTCAATATTTGAATTGATCAAATTAATCAGAAACTATATCTATAGAACCTTTTAAATATCACACCTACATTTATTTCATTTATCAATACTTACAGTATCCCTTGATGGAATCTAGAAAGAATAATTATCCCCTTCATTAAAAAAATAGATTGGGGAGATAGGGTTAGGAGAGTATAAGAGGCTTGTGCCCCAGACCATCCAAGCATTTCATGATCCAGCTGGGACTAGAGTCCATGTCTTCTGATTCTTTGACTAGGACTCCTTCCGTTATTATACCACATTGAGATTCAAAGGGAAGTACACTCAGCATTAGGACTTGAGACTCACCTCCTGTTCTCTCCTTTCTTGAGTCAGTACATAAGAACTTGGTTTTTTCTGGGATTCCTGGAGTTTTAAAAGCTTCTCCACAAGAAACATCTTGTCCTTTCCCTCCTGTCCAAAACAAGAGTGGTAAGAAGGTATGGAGAACAAGTGGCAAAAATAAGGGAAGACTCTTTGAGAGAGGGAGTAATTTGATTTTCATACCTCATTAGCACATTCAGTTTAGAGAGAGGGTTAAAAGAGTTGGATAAAGACAGCTACTATGTTTTGTTTTGGTTTAATGTGAAACGGAATCATTACAGATTTTGACTAAACTACAAATACCTAATTTTTTTTCTCCCTTCTCTAATAGGCCACATACAGTGATGCACCCCTATGAATCTAGAAAATTGGAGGCACTTTTGGTCTTGGTACCAAAAGGAGACTTATACTTCCTAGACCTCTTGGGCAAAATTATAACAAATATGAAATTATCTTCTGTACTCTTGCTATCTTTTTGTCTTGAAGTTTTTTCACATCTCCCATCCCACTATGGTTGCCATACTATGTGCCCTAATAAATCTTAGATCCATCCTTCCTGACTCATTCTCATGCAATGTCCCTTCTTCAACCATTCCCCAGAGAGCTTATATTGGCCTTGCATTTCTCTGTCCATTAAAATTAATATAAGCATTCTCTATTTCATTTCCTCAATAGCACAAGGTATGAATCAATGGAATTAATGAAGTAACCTCTTCCAAGAGATCAGGTCTAGGAAAACTTCTTCCAACTATTAACATATGTGTATTTTGACTGAGATCTGACCATGGTGTCCTATCCAGGTGATTAATGATTTTCTTATTATAGTTTTCTGGCCAGTGATTATGTAGGCTAGGTATGTTTGGTGGCATTCTTTATTAATTGCTCCATAAAGCTTTGCATTTCTCTGTTATGACTCAACCACTTGTCTGAGACATTGCAGGTAAGATCCATAATTCATGTATGGGATATAATAAATAACCTCAGAGGCCCCTTCAAATGTTAAAATTCTATGATTCTAAGTAGCTACATTTACTCATGTAGAATACATGTTTTCTGATTCTTTGGTCAGTACTCCTATGCTATATGTCTGGAAATAAACCCAAATTCTGCTGAGATCTATCTATCTATCTATTAGGTCATTTAGATCCAAGTTTCCTTAGAGTATGATTTGTCAAACTATCTCACTGTATGCAGAAATTTATTCAGTGATGACAGCTGTGTGATGATGCTGGGATACAAAATGGAGGAAATAAATCTATCTTATTACCAAACCCCAGTGTATCAGTAACCTGTCCACACCCTTGTTATTACACAGAATTTTAGTCTAATGATAATCCCCTCATGACATTTATATAATTAGGGAACCTATTTTTTTTCTCTATTCCCATTGGGAACATCCATAAGCTCTTCAGATTTTTAGCAGAGGAGTTCTTAATCTTTTTTATTTCATGGACCCCTTTGGCAGTCTGGTCAAGCTTATGGTTTCCTTCTCAGAATAATTTTTTTTTAAATACATAAAATATATGGGATTATAATGGAAAGTAATTATACTGAAATATAGTTATATGTGTATATATATATATAGGCACAGAGATATATGCATGTGTTTGTGTGTATATATGCATGTGTTTGTGTGTATATATATATGTGTGTGTGTTCATATACACATACACACATATCTATGCATGCATACATGTGTGTATATTTGCATGTGTATCATATGTATCTATGTATGTACATCCCAAGTTCATAGATTCCAGGTTAAGAACACCTGCTTTAGCAGGATCCAGTGAAGAAATGTGACCCCTAGAATTCCTTTATGATTATTCTCAAATTTAAAACAGAAAAAGAGAACAATAGTAAGAAACTTGCATTGATGATCTGTTCATGTAGGAGTTTGATCATGATCTTCCTTCCTTCAATTATCTGCCAGTAAAGATATGTGATAATCCTTTTAAAAAAGAAAAAGAAAACAAGAAAGAAAAGCAAATAATTCTGACATGGGTGTATGGTATTAGGTTAGCAAAGCAAGCAAGAAAGTACAACTGTGTTCTGGAGACAAGGCAGTTATGTAGCTAATATCCCTTAGGATTACAATATCTTCTACAATGCTGAGGCTGCTACTATATTGCAGCTATGAATAGGGGAAAACAGGACAGGTAGCATACAACACTGAGGTTTGCAAAGCACTTTTGCTCCTGCGAGGTAGGGGTTACTACTTTTCCTAATTTACAGATAAATAAAATGAGGCAAGTAGAATTAAGTAATTTACCAGATCACACAGTTAATAAGTATCTAAAGGGGGATTTGAACTCAGGTTTTTGTCACTCTAGGCTGGGTGTTCTATCCTCTGGGGCACCTGCTTGCTCTATCTGCTTCTGACTTCTGGAATTCAAACCCATGTCTCAGCTTATTTTGGAACTTCCCTCAGCATGTGGGCCTCCTTGCACTAGAACATTTAGCCATTACTGTGGCCTTCTTACCCTGGAATATCCTTCTGTCAGGCCAGCCCCCTTCTCCCATTGATGAGTTTCTTTTGGGGCTTCCATTTTATTGAGAAGCCTTCATTCCCAGCTCTGATTATTACTTCTGGACTTCAAAATCATGCCCCTATACCTTTAAGCCCACTTCTTGAATGCTTCTTTTATGTATTGTCTAGAATATGAACTCTTTAATGCAGGAGTCGTCTTTCTGTATTTGTGTCTTCATTACTTAGCACAACATCTGGCACATAGTAAATGTGTAATAAATACTTGTTTCTTTGCTTCCTCTTTCCTTCCTTCCTTCCTTCCTTCTTTGAGGTCACCACTCCCTTCGAGTCATTGAACTTTTTGATTTTTGGTTGGCTTAAAGGCAACTGAATTTTCTGCTTTCTGATGGTTTAAGAAAAGTTATGCTTTGTTTTATACCTCAGATATGTTCAGCAATAGTTGTTATGTATAGAAGGTGCATCAAGGACACTTACCTGATCAATTGAAGAAGTTTACAATTCCTTTATTTGGTATTTAGTTGATAATGATGGCTAATATTTTCATAACACTTTTAGGTTTGCAAAGCACTCTGTGAAAATTGTTTCATTTGATTCTAGCAACTCTGGGACTAGGTGCTATTATCCCTATTTTACAGATGAGGAAACTGAGGCAAATGAGATTAAGGAATTTATATTGAGTCACATAATTAAAATGTGTCTAAAGTCAACTTTGAATTTAGGTCTTTCTTACTTTAGGATCAGTGTGATATCTACTGGGCTGCCTGGGCTTACATCTTGCTACTGGCAACCTTCTGGTAGAGATTAAAAATACCTCCTGAGGAGCAGAGATGATTTGGATAAATCAGTTTATTAAGTCAGAATTATGCTTTTTGGCCAAACTTATTTCAGAGGAAAACCCAGAAAATAGCAAAGCTAAGAAAAGCCAAGGGCACTAAGGATGGGAAATGCCCTCTGCCGGAAATTGATAATGAGGCAGTGGTACAAGGAAATTATGTATCTAAGGGGTTCTTGGACCTCTAGTTCCTGGCCCCACTCTTGAAAAGGTTGTGGCTTAACTTCCCAGACCAAGAGAAAGAGACAGAGAGAGAGAGAGAGAGAGAGAGAGAGAGAGAGAGAGAGAGAGAGAGAAAGCGGTGAGAGTTTCTGAATCCCAGCCTCCACAATAAAGAAGAGATTTCTTGGGCAGCATGGTTTCATAATCCAAGCCTTTAGCATGAGAAAGAAAAGCTTCAGGAATGCAAGCCAAATGCCGTCCACATCCAGAAAAAGAACCATAGAGATTGAATGTAAATCAATACATGCTATCTTTTTTGTTTTTTGTTTTTCTCTCCAGTGGTTTTTCCCTTTTGTTCTGATTTTTCTCTCCCAACATGATACATAAAAAAGTGTATTTAAAACAAGAAAAAAAAGAATGCCAGCCATAGAGTTGCCTTGCTAAGCACCCCCAAGTTTCAGAGTTCCCAAATCCCATCTTCCAAAGAGTTATCACTAGTTACTGTTTTCCTCTGTTCCTAGTTACAGTATAGTAGCCACCCCAGCATGAGAAAAGATACTGTAACTAGCTATCATTTTCAGGAAAAACAAAACAAAACAAAACAAAAAACCACAACTAATTAGTATGGGGTCCCTGGAGCATTAAGAATATCAAAGGATTAAAGTTGCAAGTGAGGAGCAAAATGTTGGGAAAATGCCCCTCTAGCAATCTGAAATGAATATCCAAGATGGAATCTAAGTCCTTAGGGTAATACTATGAAACTGGATATCGAATGGATCTTGGTGATGAAAGGACTCATGGAATGTTGAGTAGTTTCTTTTCTTTTCTTTTTTTCTTTTTCTTTTTCTTTTCTTTTCTTTCTTTCTTTCTTTCTTTCTTTCTTTTTTTTTTTGCTGAGGCAATTGGGGTTAAGTGACTTACCCAAGGTCACACATCTAGGAAGTGTTAAGTATCTGAGACTAGATTCGAACTCAGGTCCTCCTGACTTCAGGACTGGTGCTCTATCCCCTGGGAGTTTCTTTCTTAGGAACTTCAAATTTGTTTCCCTTCCCAGAGTGTTCTAAACCACAGGGTGGTACATGAATTTGGTGTCTACATAGGTTCTTGAAGGGTAGATGGGGCTCATTGAAAAGGGAAGGGAGAATCAAATGTATTATTTATCTACTCTCTGAGTCCTTTATAAGACAGCTAAGTAACACAGTGGATAAAGCACTGGACCTAAAGTTAGGAAGACCTGAGTTCAAATCTCATCTCAGATGCTTCTTAACTGTGTGATTTGAGCAAGTCATTTAATCCTGTTTGCCTCAGTTTCCTCATCTGTAAAATGAGCTGGAGAAGTAAATGGAAAACTAATTTAGTATCTATGCCAAGAAAAGCCTAAATGGGATCCAAAAAATTAGACACACCTGAAAAATGACTGAACAACCAATAACTAAGTCCTTTATGTTGTTTTTACTTTTTCTATGGGAAAATAAAATAAAGGCTGTTCTATATCTGTAGCTTATGATTATATTGAGTACTTGGATGGGAGCTAGAGATTCTTTTATCTATGTCTGTGGAGACCTAGATCTGAACTATATATGGATATTACATAGAGGGAACTTTGGCTGGGAACAAACAAATCAAAGAATTCTGACTTGGGGGTAGGGTTTCCTCCAGGATCTGGTGCATAAGTGTCAAATATAGTGCCTGGGACATGGTAAGTACTTATTACATGCTTGTTGAATAGCTGATTGGCTGGTGTAGCTAAAAAAATAATGAGTGCTCAAATCTTTTAACCCAGCTATCTCATTATAAGATACACACTCCAAGGAGATGAGAGATAGAGAAAAATATCTCAAATATACCAAACTATTAGGGGGAGTTAGATGGCATTCTGGAATCAGAAAGATCTGAGTTCAAATCCGCCCTCAGACATTAACAAGTTGTGTGACTCTGGGCAAGTCACTTAACTCTAATTACCTCCTAAAAAAGTTGAAAAAAATATGCCAAAATGTATCAAAGTTGTGCTTTTTTGTTGTAGAAAAAATAACTCATAAATCTAAAAAGTCAGAAACAGATTGATATGTAGAAATACTAATGCTTTTGGAATTTGATTATTTGTGTTCCTCGCTTTGGTATTTACTACCTGGATTACTTTGATCTTCATTTTTTTTTCACTTATAGCATAAGGAAGGCAGACTAGATGACCTCTGAAGTCAATCTTAGTTCTATATCTATGATTTGGAATATGGCCTTAAATTCCTCTTGGGGACTAGAAATTGTTTCATTCATTGCATTTGTATCACCAATGTCTTGCCCATAATAGCAACTAATAAATGTTTGTTGATTAATGATTCTGTGGTCCTGTGAGCATCCATCAATTGGGGAATACTAAACAAACTATAGAATAAAACATTTTTAGAAAAGCAATGAACTCTTAAAGTGGACTGGATATAAATTGGATTGCTCCATATTTCTAAAATTAATACTTCCTGATATTTATATAGCACTTGAAAGTTTGCAAAGTACTTTAATATATTATTTCATTTGAATTAATAAATATGATTACTAAATCATATCAACATTTTATTAATAATGAAAAAAGAAACCTGAGATTTGCATAGTATATTTAGCTTTTCTCTGATGCTTTTTTAGGAGGAGGCAACTAGAGTATATTTAACTTTTCAAAGCATTTTCCAGGAGAAGTATAATCTCTTTCTGCCCATCCTTTAACTAATTGGATAAGGCAGGGAATATTATTTCTATTTGCCTGACGTACAGAGGCAGCTAGTGAATAGAGAATTGGGCCTGGAGTCAGAACTGAGTTCAAATCCAGCCTCAGATACTTATTAGCTGTGTGACCCTGGACAAGTCATTTAACCTCAATTTTCCTTAATCCTCTAGAGAAGGAAATGGCAAACCAATCCAGTATACCACGGACAGTGTTGACATGCTATGGTTCACAGTATCAAGAAGAATCAGACATGACTTAACAAGAAACAGGCAATATTTCCATTTCTGAGGTTCAGAAATGTTAAAAAGTTTGCTTAAGGTAATGGAGTTTGCTAGAGGCATAGTTCAAATCAGAAGCTCCTTCTCCTAATGCCTGGTCCTTTGATTTTTCCACTAAACTTAAATTTACCAGTGCTTTATGTATTAATCTTCAGTAAGTTGTGGTTTTTTTTATCCTCCTTCCCACCCATTGTCCTATACCCAAAATCTTAATTTTTACCCCTTATTTTTTTTCATTATTCTACTTACAAGACAATGAGGGTGAGGATGAAGAAGAAATGCACACTCCCGATGAGATTCCGATAAATCCACACAACCCATAAGTAGCTAGGTCTGTTGCTAAGTATCTCAATCCATCCATAGATTGCATGGATGATGGAAGGTAGACTTTGGAAAGGACCACAATGAGCTGAAGGCTTCAACCTGAGCAGAAAAGGAATATGAGGTAAATTTGGTTCTAAAATGACTGCGTCTTCTTTTATTGAGATTTGACTCATTCTATAGACCTGAAATCATAGAAACTTCTCTGCCATGGATTAAATGAATAACTGCTGCAAAGTTTAGAGTTCTCCTAATGTGGTAATAACATTAATAATATAATTATTTATAATATCTTCCAATATTTATATAGTGTTTTACTCTTCATAAAGCACTGCCTTTTTCTGTACTGAGTGCAACTCAGCTAGATGGTACAGCTAAGTGAATGGGATTAAAAAGACTCAAGTTCAAATATGGCCTTGGACATTACTGAGTGCTGTGTTATCCTGGACAAGTCACTTAGCCTCTTTTTGTTCAATTTCCCCAACTGTAAAATAGGAATTATAATAGCACCCTCCTCCCAGGGTTCGTGTGAGGATCAAATGAGATTTGAAAAGTGCCTGTCACACACTGATGTTCAACAAATGATTATCCCCTTTCCCCCCCTTCTCTCTTAGAAGTGACAATACAAATATTATCAAGTCCAACTCAACAGATGAGAAAGAGAAGCATTTATGACATTCTTATGAATACACAGCAGTTAAAGAACAGAGCCACCTTCTGAATTCAGTCTTGGAACTTCAAGTTCAATGCTCTTTTCATTACACCATGATGATCATACCCTTTTTGGGAGGTCATTTTAGTTTTACTGATGTGTTTTCTTTTTACATTACATATATTTGCAGATTATACACCCTTTCTGTGAAGTTTTTTATAACAAAGTAAAACAACTAAATAAAATTAATAACAATGACTTCATCTGAAAGTGCATGCAATCTTTTCACATCTATAGCCTCCTCCTTATCTCTTTACTTTTCAAAAAAAATTTATAGAGATCTAGTTTTCTTTGCATTTCCCATCCCACTGAGGCAGAAAGAGAAACAAAATTTCTTACAATAAATATGCATGATCAAGCAAAATAAATTCCCTTTGTGGCTGTACCTCAAAATATTTATAGCTCAATCTGCGTGCTAAATGACTTGTAATAGGTAACACATTTCATCATCAATCCTCTGAATCATTATAGTGATTGATTACAGTGATTATAGTTCTAACAGTTGTCAAAGTGATTTGTTTTTTATAGCGTTGTTGTCATTGTATGAATTGTTTCCCTAGTTTTACTCATTTCATTCTTCATAAAACTGCTCATTTTTATAATATTGGTGTTCTAGTATGAATTGTGCTTCTGCCCATACTTTTAAGGATCTATTAAGGGTAAAAATATAGATATGTCCCTAGGCTTAAGTATTTTTCCTATAGCAACCCCACTCTCTTCTCAGCTTCTATTTCACCAAATTATGCCAATCTGACGTGAATAAACTATTAGAGGCTTGATTGAGGAATTTAGTTCTAGGATTGCCAATTACCCTGGATTCATAAAACTATTCTCTCTTTCTTTAACTTATTATTGATGTAAATACTTACATGTAGGTCAAACAGTCTCCATTTCACAATGTTGTAAGGTAGGAATTTTATCCCCATTTTACAGATAAAGTAATTGAGCCTCAGGGAAGTAAATAGAATAACTTGCTTAAGGTGACACAGATAGTAAGCTAGATCCCATCTATCATCTTTTTCTTGAGTATATTCCATTGGGAGCATGGGAAAGAGAGAATATAAAACATTCCCTAACTTGGTAACAGAGAAGACGAAGGATCTGGTACCACCTGGGCTAAAAAGTTGCTAAAATTTTGATACTGAAAGTTAATGTAGATCATTTTTAGTTTTATTTGTTAATTAGAAGTGAGGTAGGTTTCTCTTCCCTTTTCTGTCCTTTCAAAAAAAAATTATGATCCTAGATCAAAATGCTTAATGTTTTAAGGAGGGAGAAGTGAGAGAGGAAGGGAGAAAATCTGGAACTCAAAAATTTAAAATATTTAATGTTAAAAATGATAAAATGTATCCCCCAAAATTGTAATTGGGAAAAAATATTGTTGTTTTTTTTTTTAAATGTTATGAAATATATTACCTATATTGATTATTTACCATCTCAAGGAAGGGAAAGAAAGAAGACAGAGAAAAAAAACAAATTGAAACCCAAAACTTAAAAAAAATTAAAAATTATTTTAACATGTAATTGAGCAAAAAAGAGAATATTATTTAAAATGTTATGAGAAGAAATTTAATGTAATGTGTGAAAAACTGGTCACAAAAATTAGGAAAAATGTCCTGCTTATGACACTTCCTGATAAATTACTTAACCTCTTTATCTTCCAGATCATTGATCTAGATGAAATGCTGGGTGGCCATCTCCCAACCACAAGTAGAAGTTTCCTCACTTAGAGTTCCTCAAGTGAATTAAATCATAGACCTTATTTTTTTAAATCCATAATCAACTGCTGAAATGTTTCAGTGTTAGTTAGCAAGGAAATAGTAGCATTGCTTAGATTCTTGCTCTTCACTCTCTCACCAATTCTTTCCCAAATGGCCTTAAAACACCCATAATCACAATCATTTCTTACCTCCAAACGGTGATGGCTAGGACACATAATACCCCAGTAAAAGAGGGGAAAAACAGTAGGAAGATAAACAGAGTCATCATCTGAGAGGCACGCCAGGCTTTGCTTGGAGGCTGACAGTTCATCAGTAAACTCACCTGAAGGAAAAGCAATCCAATCTCCCATCAATTTATGTGCCTTTCAGACCTCAATTTTTGGTCCCAATTACCTCCCCTTCCCTCTACCCTCTTCTCTTTAATGTACAAATAGATGCAATATTGAGAGATGCCTTTTCCTCCTTCAACCACAATATTAAACTGTGTTTGGTTTCACTGGTAGGCTTCAAGATATCACTCACTTTTTTCATATAAAACATGATGAAAAGTGTGATCATGTGGATTAGGGGCAGCAGGGGAGAGAAGAAGATTCCAATCCTGCAAAGAGAAAGATGGTCATCCCAGAGTATATTCAATAAGAAGTAGTTAATATTTATATGGCACTTTAAGATTTGCAAAACACTTTATGTAGATTATCATCTGAGACTCATTATAACCTATAATGTTCAATTATTATCTCCATTATACAAATAAGAAAGCAGGATCAGAGAGTCATGCTCTGGAATTTGAACCATTTCTTTACTTTCATAAGGCCAAAAACCAAATCAGTAAGCAATTCCCATTTAGTAAATGGGAGGTCTAGAGGGTCTCTAGAATGTCATATTAATAGTCATTAAAAAGATGGGGGATAAAGCAATTCATAAGTGATTCAAGATATCTAGAAGCAGTTCTACTTCCTCTAGAAGCCAAAAGAAAAAAAATCTGCCTATTTTGTCAAGAATTAAAATATATGGGAAGCCTAGAAACAAGAATATTTAGGGGAAACATGGAATCTGTCATCTTCAAATATCAGTAAAGCTGTTAAGTGCAAGAAGGACTATGTTTTTACCTAGTATAGTGCCTACTATATAATAGGAGCTTAATTAATGCTTGTTGATTGATATTTGGGAGGCATATGGTAGAAGTCTGACCTCAAAGGTCAGGACTAGAAGGAATGAACCAAAAGTGACTAAAAGGAAGATTCAGATTTGGTATGAGAGAAAAAGTATCTCAACAATTAAATAGGTCCAAAATAGATTAGGGCAATTTATCTCCAGGAGATATTCAAATAGAGATATAGTTACATATTAGTTATATATTTGTCAGAAAAGTTGTAAACAAAGTTCCAATATAATTTTGTTCTAAATGACCTTTAAAGTCTCTTTTGATTATGAAAAGTTATGATCCATGTTACTCAGTAGAGATGCTATGCTCTAATTTTGACATCACATTCTTCTTTTTTAAAACAATTTTCAATAATATTTTATTTTTCCAGATACTTGTAAAGATAGTTTTCAACATTCATTTTTGTAAGACTTTGTATTCTAAATTTTTTCTCTTCCTCTCTTACCTGCCCCTTCCCCAAGATAGCAAATAATCTGATATATTCTTTTAAATTCTTTTAAATATATTTCCATATTTGTCATATTATGCAAGAAAAATCAGACCAATCACATTCTTCTAAAATATATATGGTGATGTGAATCCCACAGGATTTGAGAAAGAACAGTATCCTCCCCCTCACACTTACCATAGTAGGGTTTGTGTATAGATTAGCTCCAAAACATTTCTGGCAATGTCAAACTCGGGCACTCCAAGGCTTTTAATTAGTGTAGTCCCAATGATTCTGTAAAATGACAAAGTTGTGAATCTACAAGAAGCCAGAAATCCCAAAAAGAAAAAAAAAGATATCTTGCTATCTGTAAAGGGCCACCTAAACTTATTTGGAATAATGGTGGAAAGACCTTTGCAAATTAATTAAACATGAATGATGCAGTGTGTGGAAGCTATATAATTTTGTTGTTTTCTTATGTTAGAGGCAACATAGTGAGAATATTGGATTTTAAAGTCAAGAAAACCTGGATTTCAAATCCTGTCTCAAACTTTTTTAGTGGGTGATATAAGCAGCTAGGTTGTACAGTGGTTAAGAAGGCCTGAGTTCAAATCCTACTTCAAATACATATTAGCTGTATGATCCTGGGTGAGAGAACTCTGTCTCTCTCAACTATAAAATGATGATAATAATAGCACCTACTACCCAGAGTTGTGTGGATCAAATGAAATAATATTTGTAAAGCACTTAGCACAATGCCTGGCACGTAGTAGGTGCTTAATAAATGTTTATTTGCTTCTTTGTTTTTCTGGAAAATTGAAAACCTCTCTGTGCCTCAGTTTCCTTTTCTGTAAAATAAGGGTATTAGATTAGATGCCCATTGGGGTTTTTCCAAGCTCTAAAGCTTGGGTGTAAGGCTTATAAACACAGCAAAAGTGTGACAATTTAAGGAAAAGACCTCCTAAATCATTAAGGCAAAGTGCTAAATAAAATGCTTTTTTTAAAAAAAAGTTTACTTTCCTAAGTTAGCTAAATATTTTCCCATTTACTTGGTAAATCTTTCCTCCTACCCCCAAACTTTCAGCTCAACAATGGGACACCTTCTCCAAAAATTCAGAGTTAGTGACCTAGGGTTCAGCTCTACATTGGACATCTTAAAACTTGTTACCAAGACCCAAAAAAATCAAGGTTTAAAATTTGTCAAGAATCTATAACTAAGAAGCTAGATAGATCTCTATCTTTTTAATGATTATCCTGGAAGAGGGCAAAGACTTATTCTTTTATAGTAACTCTGTAGTATGTACTGTGTCCTTTCCATATAATGAACATTTAATAAAAATTGAAAGGGAGATGTTTTGTCTGATCTTCATATACATAATAGGCCAATATGCAAAACAAAGGTGAATTTGGGTAGAACAAGGCAAAGAAACTAATTCCAAGACTATATGTAGTAGGAATATGTGAACATATGTATATATGTATTCTTTATACATAATTTAAATATGTATTACATATGTGTGTATAAAGAGTTATACCATCCTATCTTATTCTATCAAAAGAACCCAAATTAATATCCTTTGAAAATGGATGTGCTAATTTTGGACCTATATTTACAAAGTTGTAGATTCATTTCTCAGTTTTATTTATTAATTCAATAGTTTTCTTATTTTCAATTTTATTAATCTCCTCTTTTATTTTCAGAATTTCCAATTTGGTATTTAATTGAGGGTTTTTAATTTGCTTTTTTCTAACTTTTTTAATTGTAAGCCCAATTCATTGATCTTCTCTTTCTCTATTTTATGCAAGTAAGCATCTAGAGATATAAAATTACTCCTTATAACTGCTTTGGCCGTATCCCACAAATTTTGGTATGTTGTCTCATTATTGTCATTCTCCTGAATGAAATTATTGATTGTGTCTATGATTTGCTCTTTCACCTAGTCATTAACTTTTGGTCTATTTTCTCCTGGCCTTTATATTACATGTGATTTTTATTGCATCATGATCTGAAAAGGATGCATTTACTATTTCTGCCTTTCTGCATTTGATTTTGAGGTTTTTATGCCCTAACACATGGTCAATTTTTGTATAAGTTCCATGAACCAGTGAGAAAAAAGTAAACTCCCTTCTGTCTTCATTCAATTTTCTCCAAAGATCTATCATACCTAACTTTTCTAACATTTTGTTTATCTCCCTAACTTCTTTCTTAATTATTTTGTGGTTTGATTTATCTAATTCTGAAAGAGCAAGGTTGAGATCCCCTACTAGTGTAGTTTTGCTGTCTATATCTTCTTGCATCTCTCTTAACTTCTCCTCTAGGAATTTGGATGCCATACCACTTGGTGCATATATGTTTAATATTGATAATGTTTCATTATCTATGGTACCCTTTAGTAAAGTATAGTGTCCTTCCTTGTGTCTTTTAATTAGATCTATCTTTGCTTTGACTTGATCTGAGATAAGGATTGCTGACCCCGCTTTTTTCTTTTTTTGTTCACCTGAAGCAATAATAGATTCTGCTCCAGCCTTTTATCTTCACTCTGTATGTATCTCTATGTTTTAGATGTGTTTCTTGTAAACAACATATTGTAGGATTCTGGCTTTTAATCTAGTCTGCTATCTGCTTTCGTTTTATGGAAGAGTTCATCCCATTCACATTCACAGTTAAAATAACTAATTCTGTATTTCCTGCCATCTTATTTACCCAAAGTTATTTTTTTCTCTTTCCTTTCCCTTGTAGATTCATTTCAAAGAGCTTTCCTAATCTATATTTGAGCCTTATCCAAACCTATGAAGTAGGCAGGATAGGCATTATTTCCTGTCAAGACTAGAACTAAAATCTGGATCTGCTGACTGTAAGTCTAGGGCTGCTTATCCTCATGCCCCTCCTCCCACCTCCCAGTTCTACATTCTAAAGTGGGATATTCTTCTTTATCATAAGCAGATAGATAAGTGACCTTTCAGATACAAAATAAGTCCAATGTCTGATCTCCTGAGATTGTCTCTGGCAAAAATAGCAAACACTTGGGCCAACACTCCTAAGTTGGGCCAAACCAGATCAAAATACAAATTGGGAATATTTAACAAAATAAACAAAAATGCAATAGAACATAATGTTAATAGTTGGTTTTCTAAGTTAATATGTAGCCTGCTGAGATCCTTATGTTAATGGACCCCATTTCTATTTGATCTTGATACCACTGGTCTAGGCCCTCTCTCACTATAGAGAATGTTTAGGAAGGGAGACAGTGGACTTAATCTCCAAACTATATACCTCTTTGATAAATGGAGGCAGATTCTTATTTCAAATCCCATTCATGATGCTTACAAACTGTGTTACCTTAGGCCCAATTTTGAGCTGTAAAAGAGTTAAATTAAAAAGTCTTTGAATTAGCTACCAGTCCTCAATCTATGATCCTGTCAATCCTATGACTGACTGATTGAAACCAGAATAAATATTTAACCACCAGGCTCTCTTGGGGAAAAAAAAATGCAAAAATACAGTTAAGTTTGATTTGCATTATGAATACTTTCTTAAGTCTATTTGATCAACAAAATAATAAAACAATCCCTACTTGTAGCAACTGCTGATTTCAGATTGAAAATTTAACAATTACATCTTAAAGTCAGAGCTGGTCCAAGCATATTCATAATTGAAACAAACTTCCTGTGGTGATGAATGTATGGCAGCAGGGTTATGAAATAGGTTTAAGGAGAAACAAATGAGCAAATGTGTATAACCAAGGAAAGGGAAAAAAAAAACAAAAAGGAAATGTAAAGATTTCAAGCAGTGTATACTTTTAGGAATTCTAGGAAGCATTTACTTTCTTATTTATTTCTATACAAAGGACTTCCATTTACATCCTCCATTTCCAATAAGAGATGCAGATTTACCTTCTCAAAAACTCCCCAAAAATGGAGTCAAATAAACTGAACAAAAAATTCATTATAAGGAGTCGGTAGATATCTTGGCCAATAAGTGTTTCCCAGCACTAAAAAAAAAAACAAAGAATGTGTTAATAATGTTCTTCCAAAATGCCTTTTCTGACACAAATGGTAAGTTCAGTATTCACAACCTCCCAGTACTCCTAATCTTCAGGTAAATTGAGGAGAAAGCAAGGTTTATTTTCAGTGGTCCTCCATTGTCTTTAGGTATTTCCTCTTTCCAAGACTTCCATGTACCATTCCTTCTCAATCCAGACCTGCCTTCCTCAGCAGCACCCCATGATCCAAAATTATCTTTATACTGCTCTGTCTCTAATCATACATACCTTATCTGTTTCATGTCCTATCAATCCCATTTGGACCTTGCTTTCTATAACTAAATGGAGCTGAGGTGTGTAGCTAAAAGCTCTCAGATACACATTTCATACATAAGGTTTTTGCCTCATCAACTCAGAGTAAGGTGAAAATTTTAGAAAGGTTTTTCTAGGATGCTTCCATCCACACTTCCCCTATCTGCCTTCTATATCTGCCCTTCAGTTCTTGCAGGAAATGATGGCTTTTCTTCTTCTGGGACAATACGACAATAAATATAGCTTATACATCCAGAAAAGCACATCCATCCTTGTCTTCTCAAGACTGCATTCAAGGCAATTCCAATAGACTTGAGATGGAAAGTGCCATCGGCATCCAGAGAGATAATTATGAAAACTGAATGTAGATCAAAGTACTTTCTTTGTTGTTGTTTGTTTTTTTCTTTTCTTATGGTTTTTCCCTTTTGGTCTGATTTTTCTTGCATAATATGACAAATATGGAAATATATTTAAAAGGATAACACATATTTAACCTATATCAGATTGCTTGCTCTCTTGGGAAGGGGGGATATAAGGGAGAGAGAGAGAAAAGTTTGTAACACAAATTCTTACAAGATGAATGTTGAATCTTTATATGTATTTGGAAAGATACTATTGAGAAAAAAAAAACACTGTCCCTTTTGCAACAATCCTGTTGACAGACCATATACTTATTCCACTGTTCAAAATACTTAAGGATCAAGGGAACTCTTTAGGATCTGTCTTGAGAGTCTGTGGAATATTCTTTTTTTTTTAAATTTTATTTTATTTGCATAACATATGTGTGGGTAATTCTTCAACAATAACCCTTACATAGCTTTCCGTTACAAATTTTTCCCTCCAACTCCCCACCCCTCCCCTAGATGGCAGGATATCCACTACATGTTAATTATGTTAAAATATTGGCAAATCGAATATATGTATACATATTTCCAAACTTATCATTGTTGTGCAAGAAAAATCTTATCTACACAAACGATATATCAGATAAAGGAAACACAATGTAAGCAAACATCAATCAAGGAGTATGAGAATGTTATGTTGTGGTCCACATTTCGCATCCCTCTCTCTGGGTGTATATGGCTTTCTTCAGTGAACAATTGGAGGTGGTTTGAAACGTTTCATTGTTGAAGAGAGCCATGTCCATCAGAATTGATCGTCATATAGTACTGTTGTTGCCGTGTATAATGATCTCCTGGTTCTGCTCATTTCACTCAGCATCAGTTCATGTAAGTCTCTCCAGGCCTCTCTGAAATCATCTTGCTGGTCATTTCTTACAGAACAATAATAAGTCTGTGGAATATTCTTTTGAAGAATCTTTAAACCTGACAAATCTGTGTCTTTTAAGGTTGTGTAATTTTTTTTTAATAGCCAAAAGCTCTCAGGAGCTAAATCTGATAATAACTCTAGAATTGAAGCAAGAAGTCATGTGCAGTTTACTACAGCTGCTAATAGAATTGTCTAGCCCTACAAAAATTCTTGTGGCTTACATACTTTGCATCTGGTCAGTTTGCCTTGGACCCAATTTTGGCTTGTATATAAAGTCAACTTTCTCACTTCTCTGTGTTTTCCTGCCTTCCTGTACCTGTCCCCCTTGTTGGTTTAATCTCCTGGATTCATTTTGACTCAGGACTGTCTTCTCAGGTGACTGTCACTTTACCCTTCCCTTTTCCTCTGCCCCTATTTTGTCCCAATCTTCAGGAATTACTCTGCATTAATAAGATAGATCTCCTAGCAAAAATTGTAAAATAGTCCTAGAAGCAATTCCAATCAAGAAGTTCTAAGATGTTTTTGAGCATGGCAGCTTTATTGAAATAAATATATAACCCATCTATCTATCTATCTACAGATAGGTAAAGATATAGACATATATATTATATAAATATACATATATATACATACATATATATGTCTGTTTTGAAGAGGACAGCTCTCATTTGGGTGTACAAGTCCTAATGTGTTTGTGGCAAAAAATAAAATATTTTGTCATTCATTTATAGTGTGAGAAATAACTCCATTGGATTTGGGAGGGGGGAAGTTTAAGAGTCTTTAATTGTACAAGTGAAGAAGTGAGTGAGAAGTGAGTGACTGTAGAATAGGCTTATTTAACTCTGTGAGAACTAAACCTTCAACTAGTTCTCACAATAGTCACCTCATATTTTGAAATGAGAAGGAAGATAGAGGGAGAAGGTATATGATAAACTAGTTTCAATGACACAGTTCAGTTCAGGGAGCTCCAAAATGACTTAGGATAGATTAACTACTTTGTAAAATTGTATAAATTCCCTGATATGGGTCAAAATACCTATTTCAATAATATCTCCTTCAGAAGAAGGGAAATGAAAAATGCATCTCCAACTAATTGTGAGCAGCTTTGGGATAGGATGTGAAGATAATGTTGATTAATGTAGTAGACTTCCTGCCACCTAGAGGAGAAGTGGGGACTAGGGGGGAAAAATTTGTAACAGAAAACTTTACAAGGTCAGTGTTGAAAAATTACCCATACATATGTTTTATAAATAAAAAGCTTTAATTAAAAAAGAAGATAATGTTGATTAGTTAATATAGTGGTTAAAATTAATTTAGGGACTATAAGTAAATTATCTATGCTGTTTTTAGGATAGTTAGGATAGTTTATTGAAAATTGGTAGTAATTCGATGAAAAAAGTCTAAACAAAAGTATTTCCTTGAGTTGACTTGGAATGAGGAAGATTAGAAAAAAGAAGAGAACAGTTTTCCTTCCAATGGGGGTGAGGTGGGGTGTGTGATCATCTTATCAGGGCTATTGGTTTAGTCAACTCACCATCTTTCTAAAATTGTGATAACCTCATGCCACATTTTGAATTATCTTTTCTTTTCTCTGATAATATTACATTTGCTTCTAGAAACTCATTGAAGACTAAGAAATATAACTGCACATTCTTTTTTCTATTCCTCTTCCCTTCCTGACTTTCCTGCCTTCCTTATCAGCTAAAGTCCCACCTCGTATAAGAAGTCTTTCTCTATGCCTCTTAATGACAATGCCTTCATTCTCTCTCAAGTGATCTCCAATCTGTGTATAACTTGTTTTTACATAATACTTGGCATCTTTTTTTTCTCCATTAGACTGAATTCTTTGAGAACAGGGACTTTTTCTTCTTTGTATACTCATTACTTAGCATGGTTCCTGCCACCTAGTAGGGTGTAACTGCTGAGAGGTTCATTTCCTGCTTAGTCATCAAAGGCTTAAGAACAAAACACAGAATCAACTAACAGAGACAGAAATCTCACCTCTTCATCAGATACTGCCACAGAATTGAGCCAATAATAACAAAGAATCCCAATGATAGATATTTTCAGAAAGATATTCCTAAATGATAAAAAGAAAACAATCATTTTACTCCTTTTGAAACATGTTTATTCATACCTTTCTGCACCTGTTGAGACAGTCCAATACTCTAATGGATTCACTGATCTCACCGTTCCTTCTAATTAGAGGTATTCCCTCTAATTATAAAGATTACATATTTTGTTGCACATAGTAGGTGCTTAATCAATGTTGGTTGACTAGTAGTGTAAAACATAGAACTTTTTCGACAAATGATAAATTGTATATGTATAAGGTGACATGTACACAAAAATCACAAAAACTCTTTTGGGTTTTCTGGTTTAATTATTTTTAGAAGCATATTTTGTTTTGGGTTTGTGTGTTGATAATTGTCTACCGTGTTAAAATAACACTTAACCAATAAAAATTTGTTATTTTTTTAAAATAGAGAGAGTTTTGGGAACTTTGGGGAAAAAGGTACCTTTCCAAGTTATTTTTGGCCTAAGGAAGCCATTGAATTTTGGCAAACAACTAACAGAAGTAGAATATTAAAGTAAATTGAAGGAGCTAAACCTTTGGGTCACATCCAAGATTTCACCTAGTATTCTGAATGCTCCATTCTCCCATAGTTCTAATAGAACAACAGTTATTGTATTGTACCAATGACCTAAAGTAGTAATGTTAGGAAGCCAGTACTGACAGACTGAGCAGTACATAGTTCCCTTGCCCTTGGAGAGATGAAAGAGATAAGTAACTTGGGTATTTTGGGTAAGAAAAAAAGACTATACAATCTGAAAACCACTATCAATGAATGAAAGGTAGTGTAGAACACCAAACACACATCCCACTTCAGACACTTAGTGGTTGTGATCTAGCAATTATTATTAATTGTTATTATCTACCAATAGAGTTTTGGGCAATAATCTAAGATTATATAAGTTGCTGAGCAAATGTTGGTCTTTATTAATGGTAAGTGTTTTAAGTGTTTTTTTTTAAATTAAGAATTCCTTATGTTATAAAAATCACAGTCCAGTAAAAAAAAAAAAAAAAAAAAAAGATGGTACAATCATGAAGCTTTAATTGATAAGAAGAAAGAAGAATAATCCTGAGACTGAAAAACAGTTATTTATCATTTTTAAGTCATGGCTCTCTCCCCATGACCTCATTTGAGTTTTTCTTGGCAAAAATACTTGAATGGTTTGCCATTCTCTAGTTCATTTTACAGATGAGGAAACTGGGGCAAAAAGGATGAAGTGACTTGCCAGGGGTGAAACAGCTAGTAAGTTTCTAAGGACAGATTTGAACTCAGTAAGATGAGTCTTCCTGACACAATAGCTCTATAGCCCAAGGATTCTAGGGATCTACTCTAGAAAAGTGGGGAGTGAGGGAGTTTTATCATTATTTACCAAGGCTTCTTTCTCCATCCTTCAAGAAAAGCAGGATCACAGTAAAAGACAAAGCTGAGATCATACAATAATCCTTCTCTCCCCCTCTACTCAATGTAAGCAGAACCTTTAAGCAGGAAAGTAGGAAGTTGTGACATACCTGGTAATGATAACTAAGATTTCATGTCGAGGAATTTCAAACTTTTCCACCAATCCAAAGGAGGAGTAAAATAATGGTACAAAGAGATTGATGCAACACACCGCAAAAGGTAGCAATAAAGTGGCCCCTTCATTTTTGTGTTGTTTCAGAAACTGTGGCCAGAGAAGAAGATGGAAAAAAAATCAAGAAACAGATCATTATTCAGAGGTTCACTCAAAAACAACCTAGTCAATTTATACTATCACCTCCCCATCACCCCAGTCATTGATCTGAGGTAAGAAAATCTCTCAGAATCTAAATCCTAGGAAATGCTAGGCATTTATACAACTGTTTAAGATTTACAAAGAACTTAATTTATTTTATTTCATGTGATCCTCACATGATATTTGTCATGAGGTTAGCAACCTCATGAGGTTAAAAGCTATAATTATCCTCATTTTTATAGAAGAGGAGGCAGGTCATAAGACTCATCTCTTTCTCCCTGTATCAGAGCTTTAAGGGAATATGTGGAGGAGAGAGAGAAGAAATCAGGAGAAAACCAAAGCCTGGGAAAATTGCCCCGGAACTTAGAGCTTCACCACTGCTGGAGCAGTCCATCTAAGGGGTGTTGGGCATACCCTAGACACACACATCTATGATAATATCTGTAGTAATGATTAATAATCCATGCTTACTGGTCTAGTTGTTTGTCCTACATTGTAAAAAGGACCAATGGGTGATGTCTTGACTTGATTTGCACATGAATTGGATTAAATGAGGCAGAGTTACACAAAATTTTCAGCATTGAGTCATCCAATGCAGTGACAAGACAAAAGTCAAGATGACTGGCAGGGATGTAGTAGATGATCTTAGAGTCTTCAATGTTTGACCAAGTACTGAGCTATCCAAAACACTTGATTCAGCGATCTTCATGGCCATTGGAACAAATCATTCTCATCTATCCATTCTGTGAGGGAAAGTCTTTATATGTTTAGGATAGACATCCCCTAACTCACTCAAAGGGTTGAAGCCTGTGGGTTACCCTCAACCTGGTTTAGACCATCTACCAAGATTGTTTACTAGAGTAAGGCTGATAGGCATACTATCTTGGAGCCACATGTGAGAATGGGGTGACAGGTAGACACCAAAGATGGGTGAGCTGCCCTGAAAAGGGCTCAGCAAGTCCTCATATCAGAGCTAGTGCTCCTGAACACCCCGTACATGTCTGGTATAGTGCCTAGAGAGTCAGCTCCAAAGCCAGAAAAATATGAGTTCAAGTCCCACTTCTGACACAGACAGGCTTTGTGACCTTAGGCAATTCTCAAAAAAGTATATCTAGGAGATGCTGACCAGAATTGATAGAAACTGTATTGCTCACTTGAGGGAAACTCAAAGATTCAGTCTCTATCTATACCAATTTCACAAAGTTGCCCTCAAGATAAAAAAAAGATGAAAATGTTCTAAGAATCTTAAAAGCACTCATCAATCATCAGTTGTGGTAATTATTTTGCTTTCATCTTCTATTTAGTATTAATATTATTCATGTTTTCTCCTCTCTTTACCATGTCTTCTCCTTTGGTAGAAAATTAGTAGTGTGGAGAAAAATTTATGAATGTCCATTCAATTCACAGAATAAGAATCAGAGAATTTCATATCTGAAAGGGATCCTGGTGGCCATTTAATCCTTCTCTCATGAGGGCATGCTATGCTGGGCGATCTGTGCCAGTGTCTCCCATGTCATACAATCAATTCTGCGGTTCTTGAGACCTTGAGAATGTCCTTGTATTGCTTTTTCTGACCACCTTATGAGTACTTGCTCTGTGTGAGTTCTCCATAAAATAATCTTTTTGACAAATGTACATTTGGTATTCGAGCAATGTAATTAGCCCAGAGGAGTTGTGCTCTCTGCAGTAGAATGGAATGCTTGGCAGTTTAGATTGAGAAATATGGTATCTTCTGGTATCTGGTATCTTCTCCTGTCAGGGGATTTTCAGAAGCTTCCTAAGACAACCCAAATCTGAAAGGCATAGGTATTATAGCATACTTCACTGGATAGGTCCTAAGAAGGTGCCTTGCTCCTTATATTTTGAACAATGGAATAAATGCATGGCTTCTCAAAGTGACTTCTATAAAAGGGACACACTCTGAATGTTTAAGTTTCATCTGGTGTCATATTGTCTAAAATAGCCAGAAAGGCCTTAAGACAAGCTCAGAAAGCAGGCAGAGAAGGTATGGATGGATGGAGACACAATGGAAAGGCCTTCCTAAAAACCTCATCCTATTTTGAGTTAATTTAACAAGGGTCTTATGTCAAAAATGCATTATCTGGGAACTTTCATTTTCATAGGGGAGTTAGGTGATACAGTGCATAGAATCAGAAGACCTGAATTCAAAAACCTAATCTTATTAGTTGTATGATCCTAGACAAGTCACTTAAACTGTTTGCCTTGGTTTCCTTATCTATAAAATGGGGACAGTGATGGCACCTAGTTCCCAGGATTGTTGTGAAGATCAAATAGATAATAATTGTAAAATGCTTAGCACATACTTGAAACCTAATAAGTACTATATAAATGTTGTTGTTGCTGTTATTATCTCAACTCTATTTAGTCACAGATATCAGGGACTAAAAGGGATACTTAGGACAATAAAGATATGTATGACTGGGAGCAGAAGAGAAGAGAAAATTCTGGAGCTGCTGGGGAGGACTGGCATAGGTTGGGCAAATATAGAAATGAATGTATTGGGGTGGGGGGAAAGACCAGAAGTGGGTGGAGGACCATTAAAGAAAAATCTTGCTTTAAGTACTGGAAAATGTAGGAAATTAAGTGGAACCTACTTCCTCCCAATGCAACTCATCATACTTTTTTGTTGTTCTGAAGTCATTTTTCCAATTGTGTCTAACACTTTGTGACCCAAGATGAGGGTTTCTTGGCAAATATATTGAAGTGGTTAGTCATTTACTTGTCCATCTCATTTTCCAGATGAGGAACTGAGGCAAACCAAATCAAGTAACTTGCTCAGAGTCACACCCTAGAATGTGCTTGAGAATAGGTTTGAATTTATGAATTGAACTCTTTCTAGTTCCAACTCAATGATGTATATACTGTGCCACCTATTCTACTTTTAGGGAGTGTTAATTATTAAGAAGTTCTTCTTGACATAAAGCCAAAATGTGCCTCTCTCTAACTACTACCCATTGTTCATAGTTCTACCCTCTGGGAACCATGAAGTCATGAACCTTAGAGTTCATCAAGTCCATCTCCTCAAATGAGCACAAATAGGAGAACATTGTACACAGTGACAGCAATAGTGTACAATGATCAGTTGAAAATGAATTAGGTATTCTAAGCAATACTATGATATAAGACAACTCCAAAGAATTCATAATGAAAAATGTTATCCACCTCCTGAGAAAAAACTGATGGCATATGAATACAGATCAAAGCATTCTTTTAAAATTTTCTTTATTCTTCAGGTTTTTGATCTGTATTTTTTTGTGTGTGATATGGCCAATTTGGAAATGTTTTGCATGACTATAAATGTGCAATCTATGTTAAATTGTTTGCCTTCTCAAGGAAGGGGAGGAAGAGAAGAAGGGAGAGAATTTGAAACTCAAAATTTGAAAAAAGCAAATGTTAAAATTTTTTATTTGTACTTAAGAAAAAATTAGATTACATTTTAATTTTAAAATCTCATCTCATTTTATAACTAAGGAAACTGAAGTACAGAGATGTTAAATGAGTTATTCAGGATCACAAAGCTAATAGATATATGAAGGAGTATTTGAATCCAGATCTTCCTCACTTCCCAGAGGCAGCTAGGTAACTCAATGGATAGAGTGAGTATATGTTAAATGACTTGCTCAGCTTCAACAAGTGTTTGAGGCTAGATTTGAACTAAGGTCATGTAACATTGGTTTGCATTAGTCCACCAAAAAAGAAAACAAATCATTCCAGTATTTTTTGCCAAGAAAACTCTATGGATAATATTGGTGTTATAGTTTACAGGGTCACAAAGAGTAGAACAGGATTGACTAAACAGCTTCCTGACTTCCTGTCCTGAACCCTATTCACCATACCAGTTTCTTTCCCATAATGGTTGAATTCTTCAGTTTAAATGAAACTTTGGTACAGTGCTTGTGGTAAAATCCTCTAAAACTATTATTTTAATGTGTATTAACAAACAAAATAAGGTTCATTAAAAATAATCAGGAATTATATTTTCGGGGTTCCTTGCAGTACTTCTTGAGAAGCACTGCACTAAAGTCACTGGAAAATCATGAATAGTATCAGATGGGAGTAAGAGATGGGTGTGTCTTATTTATACACACATATCCATAAAATCAAAGAATCACAGGATCATAAAGGTTGAAACCTATAAAGGAAAGAACTTAAGTGATCATCTAGTTCAACCTCCTTATTTTTATAGAGAAAGAAACTTAAGTCCACAAGTTAAATTTACTTAAGGAAGTTAGTTACTTAAAATCATAGTTAGCAAAAAACAAAACAAAACAACAATAACAACAACAAAAAAAATAGGGACTAGAAATCATATCTCCTGATTTGATTTTCAATTCAATTCACATTCACAAGTGCTCTTGATACAAAGCATTATTTTCTACCATGCTATTTATTCCTTTTCAAGAAAACACTCGATCCACTAGCTCAAATATAGAGGTTGCTAAGTGGTGCAATGGATAGTGTACTGGGTCTGAGTTTAAATCCAACTTCAGATACTTAACTTTCTATGAGACACTAGGAAAGTCACTTAATTGCTACCTCCCTCAGTTTCCTTAAAAAAAAAAAAAGTAAAATTTTCAACAGTAGGAATGAATGATTCAAAATTAAACATATGGAACTGTGAATTAGTCATAGTTATGAAACCTGGAATGATATGAGAAATGTGAATATATTTTTCATATCCTTTCATATCATGGTGCTCTCAACTACTATCCGTATACCCCACAGAGGACAAAAGAAAGAAAAAAAAATGGTCCCATATATTGCCAAAATAATTACAGCAGCAGTTTTCATAGCATATGAATATTACAGAGTATTACTGTACAATGAATATGGTGAAACAAGGAAGATGATGAATTTGCATAAATTGAGGAAGATTCAGAGTGAAGAAAGCAGTATCAAAGAACAATATACATGAGGACAATGATAAGGTAAATGAAAATAATTCTAAAATACTCTTTACTATAGTTTGGCATAGTTAGACAAGACAAAGAAATTTAAGGCTTTAATATCAAAGAGTAAATAAAATTACCCTTATTTACAAATGAAAATTAATTTAAAAAACTACTTGGGGTTAATTGCTTCATTAAGTACCTGGGTATAAATAAAAATCATTGGTGTTTCTTTATAGTTGTCACAAAAAAGCAGGAAATGACGGAAAGAAAAAGTTCATTCAAAATGAATTTAGAATGCCAGTCAACCGACCAAAATGGGATCATGATAGCAACTACTTTTCAGGGTTGTTGTGAGAAGCAGATAAGATAATATTTACAATAATAAAGTGCTTAGTACAGTGTCTGACACATAGTAAGGACTGTATAAATGCTTATTCCCTTTCCTTGCCTCCTTTTCAAACAGACCATGACTCTAACCAGTGGCCAGAGCCAACCATAGGATTGACAAGCTTCTCCTGTCCCTTCCTGATGCCCTTGCTCTTTCCAGAGGATATCCTTACAAAAAATGGTTTCTTTCAGCCCCATTAAAGAATACTCTTGGTTCTCTTGTCAATACCTCCCTGTAATTTCTATGTTGTACAGTGAGATAGGAGATAGATCTTGTTTCAGGCATTGTCTTTTAAACAGTTTCTGCATATTGCCTGAATGAATTTATTGTTAAAATGACCTCCGCTATGGCTGGCTGATAGATGGCTGGTTGTACAAGGTAGATACATAGGGGAATGGAGCTACTGTAGCAGCCTTTTGAGTCTTGAGAATTGATTCAATTGGTAATGAATTATTCCTAGGATTACTTGACTAGGGGTTTTGTGTAGTATCTGTTGCTTTTCTATGTAGAATATAAGAATATAATAATAATAGAAACTGTTTCAGTTTTTTGCATTTGTAATGCCTTTACCTAGCACTGTATCTGGCACAGGTAATTTAATAAATGCTAATTAATCAATGATGAGTGGATTAACAACCCATCTGAGCTCATTCCTCAATGATTAAAGAAATCCCACTGACATACTCTTTCCTTCCCAGTGATCCTTGTCATTACTCAGTTTTTTTTTTTACTCTATCTCCTAGTGCCCACTCTCTTGTTCCTATTCCCCACAACCCAAACCTGAAAATATCTTTTCTAAAGCTAAACATCCCTTCTACTGTATTTTCTGGAAGACTTGCTCTGTCGGTAGCAAATCTGCTTTCATCTTCAATCTCTTCCTTTCCCTTTGTCTTCTGCTTCTCCCTGAGACCTGACTCCCTTCTGATGATACAGCTCATTATCTTTCTCATCAAACCCTCTTCCTACTGGATCCTTAAAAATGCTCTGTGAAATTAGTAGGACAGGTGCTTATTACTAATCCCAATTGGTTAATGTTTTGGAAACTGGGTCTGAATATCTCATCCTCTCTATCAGGCTGGAAGTGCAGCAGTCACTCACTGATTTACCCCAGTGCTGACCCAAATGGAAGGTTTGACTCTTCCTTAGGCAGTCAGGTACCTATGCCCCCTCCATTCTAAAGAGCCTACCATATTGGTTCTAGGGCTAGTGTAGATGCCCAATTGGTTTAGCAAGCCCAATCCTGAGTTCATTCAATCCCCTATTCTTAGTCCCACCATAAGCAGGTATTACAAGTGTGTGCTACAGTGTAGCTCACTCATTTTACAAGCTAGGAAACTGAAACCAAGAAATAGAGACTTGCTAAAGCTTATTTAGCTAGCAAGTGACAAAAGAGTCAGGACTAGAACCCAAATGTCCTCATCCTTAACCTGGTACTCTTTCTGGCATTTTGTGTTGTCTTTTCTCCCCTTAAGAGTTACCTTCATGTTATGGAAAGCCAGCCAATAAACAGCTGCACAGCAGGCAATAGCCACCCCTGTGGAAACTATCCAGGCTGTCAGGTGGATTGCAAGATGAGACAACCTCTGTTTGAGAGGTGCAATCACATTCTCATGCCGGATTTCTGACAGATTTTCCTGCAACCAGAAGGGATGTTCAGGTGATCCATTAATGCTCCTATCATGTTAGCAACAAACAAGCCACCTAGTCCCTTAACCCTCAGCCCTCCCAAGAGCCTTCTCATATCCAGAGGCAGGACAAAGGGAACAGTTTTCCAGGAACCAAATAAGCTAAGGGGAGCAAAAGAGTCAGATGTTGTTCCCAAAGAATAAAGAAAGATTGGAAAGGGAATGATTAATTTACATAGCAGGACAGAAAGGGAGAAGAAAAAAAATTACTTAAAGTTTTAAAAATGTAAAGTAATATTCTTAAAAAATCAATCTGTCCCTTGCAATACTCCCCACACACATTTACATTTTCTTTTTAAATTCCTTAATACATTTTTATATAGTCTGGCAAAACAAACTGCCACATAGCCATGTTTGAAAATGCATGCAAAAAATAAATGAAAAGGATATTTGGGATAACTATGATGATACAAAAAACAAAAAAAAATCAATAAAAACTTATAAAAATGAAAAAATATTTATGAAACATTTTGCTTGAAGATACTGTGGTAAGTGATAGGGATATAAATAGGAAAAAAAGACATGCTTCCTGATGTATTCAAGAGGCAGAATAAGATCCACATTTTTGGGCAAAGTCAATAAGAAAATTTGTTTGGCTTGACTATGCCTATTTGTCATGAGTTTTTTTTTTTTTTTTCTTTTCCTCAATGTCATGGGGAGATGGGAGAGAAAATAAATTATTTTTATTTAAAATTAAAATATTTTAACATAATTTAAACAATAAATAAATTTAAATATAATTTAAAATAATTTTATTTAAAATTAAAATAATTTAAATTATTAATTGAAAAAATACAAGGGATTGTAAGATTAAAATAAGGGAGTTTGCATAAGATTATTTCTATATTCTTTTAAGTTCTGGAGATCAAAAATGTTCCCAAGTTTCTTTTAAAAAATTTTATCTGTAATTTACCAAAAAAACCAAATAAAATTGGCATTTTTATATACATAGCTGAATAGAATAAAAGATGAAGCCATAGGTCCATATATTTAAAAAATGAATATACACACACACATATATATGTATGTATGTATATACATTATATATATACATATTTGTGTGTGTGTATAGCTTGCTTTTTCTTTTATGTCATATAATAAATTCCATCTGTGGGGTTTTTTAAAAAACAAACTGTGGGGTCTGAAAAGCAAAAAGGAACAATTTCTGTTCCTAAAAGGAGCCAACACTCTAACTAAGAGAAGATAACTCATAAAAGAAATTTAGCTGCAGAATCAACAGGAAGGCCTGGAAGTTTGAATGACTCCACCAATGGGCAGTAACTGAGCAGCTAACTAGTCTAGGGAGTTTTTGGCTTATGTCAATTGGTCAGATAACAACACCGGAATCTGGAAGGCAGAGAGGCAGGATAAATGGCAAGACCTAGAGGATCTAGATATTCAATGGAAGGAAAGAAGATGAGGTTTGTTGGTGTTCCATTTTACCAGAAGGAATACAGTTGATGACTTCCATCTCATACAATTGGTATGAGTAGTCAAATAGCCTGGATAGATTCTAAGGGACCAGGGAACAAAAGGAAAGCAAGGTAGGAAGAAAACTCCAGTTAGTGGCAGGAGGAAAGGAAGAAGAAAATGAAAGCATTTCAACATATATGAAAATATAAAGTGATGCCCAGAGAAGAAGAAATCATAGCAATATATACATATATAGTATGCTAATATGAAAATAACAACACAACCTAATGAGTACACAGATGAAAAAGAGATTGGAAGAAAGCAGAGAGGTAATTATTGTATTTGTCATTTAAAATTTGTTATCTTCCTTCTGGATTATTATACATAGTTTAGAGTTTATATTCCCATGTGATTTTTTTATTCCTTATGTTGTTATTTGATTATTTTTGTTATTAGATATTTAGCTTAATTTCTTTTTTTTAAGAAATTCAAATATTTCCTGGTAGATTCATTTTATTCTCGTATCAATCACTTCTGCTATAATCTAAAAATTATATGTGGAATATCCTAGAATAATATTCCCAATTATCACTCCTAAATCCACATATAATTTTTGGTTTGGGCTCTTTAAAGAGATGTTCTACACTCACATTGCTATCTCTAAATGTACTGAATGGATAAGTGAAACCATTCTAAACCTAAAAGTCTAAATCAAGTATGAAAATGCTAAAGTGCATTTTAATTTGTAGATCTATTGTGAATAATCAAATTTCATAGTCTCTTTTCTATTTTCTACAGCCTAGTTAAGCAGACATGGATTTGCTACTATTTGTTCAGGCAGGAAGATATATCCAAATGAACGCCTTTCATACAACTGTGTATTTGAGACCTGGTTAAAAAATAGGACCAATATCTTAAATAATATTGTTTTTATCTTCCTGATCGTGAGAAAATGAATTAGTAGCTTTTTGGGTTTAACCTACTATCATCCACAGGCAGTATAGAGAATTAAAGGTATTTTAAACTGTGCCAAGTGGTATAGTAGATATATTACTGGTCTTGGAACCAGAAAGACTCATCTTCATGAGTTCAAATAGGACTTTAGACACTTACCAGTTATGTTTTTCCTGTTTTGCATTTATAAAATGAGTTGAAGAAGGAAATGGTA
>JAJPUD010001844.1:25181-51475 GCA_023553655.1 Myrmecobius fasciatus | reverse complement strand
TTTATTTGCATAACATATATGTGGGTAATTCTTCAACAATAACCCTTACATAGCTTTCCGTTACAAATTTTTCCCCCCGACTCCCCACCCCTCCCCTAGATGGCAGGATATCCACTACATGTTAATTATGTTAAAATATTGGCAAATCGAATATATGTATACATATTTCCAAACGACTGAAAAATTATTTAACAACAAACAAGAAATACTAGTCCACTAAAAAGCATAAGAATGGAACAGGATGGTTTTAAAAGCTACTGGCAACCCATCAGCAACATAGAACCCAAGTGTGAGAAGCTACCTCATAAGACATCACAGAGGAAAAGATAGATAAGGAGTGGAAGGAAGGAAGAGCAGGTCTTAATAATACCTTGAGTTCAGTGGTAAGGTTTCTTTGCTTTAGCTTCACGGCTTTCTCATGGGTGATGGTAAAGTCCCAGGAAAAGACAAGCTTAGCAGTCCCTCTGGAGTATATGTGGGGATTGATGAAGTTATTTCGGAAAGAACAGGCCATGCTATGAAAGGCAAAAAAACAATGCATCCAGTTCATTTCCACAAAAATACTGTAGTTTGGTGCAGTGGGACAAATAGAAAACACAAATGAAAAAAAAAAAGAAAAAAAATTCTATATGTAGTATACATTCTATATATAAAACATATATTACATTATATTATTATAACATATTATATATTAATAGAATACATATATTATGTTATATATAAAATATATATAGAATATATATTCATATATAGAATATTAATAGAAGAGGAAGATGAGGTGAAGTCATTATTTCCAAGTCCTTCACCTCAAACAGAATAATAGCATTTTTTAAATGATCATCTCATCTTAAGACTGACTACTTTTTATTCAATTCTAAAAGGTTTCTGGGGAAGTCACTTTAATTGCAGGATCATGGAATATTAGATGTGTTCTTCTATTAGGGGAAAGGAAGTATACCAACTGTCATTATATTTGATTTAATACAATTCAACATTTATTGAAAAACTTCACTGTCTAGAAGCTGAGGGTCTTGCAATGATGAATAAATCACAGTCCCCACTCTCAAGGAACTTGCAGTCTGAAAAGGAAGATGACAGGTTTGTGCAGTGCAGCAAAGCTGAGGTGATCTAAGTGCATAAGAGATATAAACAAAAGAATTTAGAGCAAGTGCCTTTGGGACTAGATTTCCCCAAGAATTTTGTCATAAAGTTTACTTTGTAAGGTAGAACCATAGTAATCCTCCCTAGATGATTTCAGCAAGCTTCCAGGTTGGCAGCTTCCAGGGAGAGTCATCTCCTCTGCCTTACTATTTCTTACCAAACCCCCTGGTATTGCACCCATAAACTTTCATGATATGTTTGTATAACACATAGATCTGTCCCTCCTTAGAAAGGGACCTGCTCCAAAGCATAATCTTCTCTCCCTCATCTTCTACATCAACCATCTTGCTATAAATGCCCCTAGAGTCCTTTAGTATTTCCTTAACATGTCTTTTAATGCAAAAAAGACTCAGCTGTTGAAAGTGGAGGATTCCAGAATCTGGAAAAGCTCTTCTCCCTGTCTGGCCCAAAAGGCAAATTTCTTTGATTTAGTGAGACTAGCTATATATTCAGATAACTCACTTATCTGTCTCCTAGAGCTAAGAATATGCATTTTCCCCCAACAAGCATAATATTCTTTTTGTCTAACCACTTGGGATTTATGAATAATTATCTTTCTTTCCTTTGTTTGATGGAATGTTAATTTAAATAACGTTCAGTTTATGAATGCTGCCCTAAAAATTCATAAACTCATGTCAGATTCAAGTTAGATTCTATCTACTCCAGCCAGCCAGAATAAAAAGCTACTTGCTTCATTTTTAAGTGACACCTTACTGCTATTATCTGATGATGATTTTTTTAGTAAAGCTTTTTATTTTCAAAACATATGCATGGATAATTTTTTAATATTGACCCTTACAAAACCTTGTGTTCCACCTCCTTCCTTCCACTCCTTCACCTGGATGGCAAGTAACCCAACATATGTTAAACATGTTAAAATATATGTTAAATCCAATATATGTATATATATTTATATAATAATCTTGCTGCACAAGAAAAGTCAGATCAAAAAGGAAAAAAAAATAGGAATAAATGCAAACAAACAACAACAAAGAATGAGAATGTTATGTTGTGATCCACACTCAGTTCCCACAGTCCTTTCTCTGGGTGCAGATGGCTCTCTTCATCATAAGGCTATTGGAATTGGTCTGAATCATCTCATTGGTGAAGAGAGCCATGTCCATCAGAATGGATCATTCTATAATCTTGTTGTTGCTGTGTACAATGATCTCCTGGTTCTGATCATTTCACTCAGCATCAGTTCATGCAAGTCTCTCCAGGCCTCTCTGAAATCGTCCTGCTGATCGTTTCTTACAGAGCAATAATATTCCATAACATTCATATACCATAATTTATTCAGCCACTCTCCAACTGATGGGCATCCACTCAGTTTCCAGTTTCTAGCCACTACAAAAAGGGCTGCCACAAACATTCTTGCACATGTGGATCCCTTTCCCTCCTTTAAGATCTCTTTGGGATATAAACCCAATAGAAACATTGCTGGGTCAAAGGGTATGCACAGTTGGATAACTTTTTGAGCATAGCTCCAAATTGCTCTCCAGAATGGTTGGATCTGTTCACAGTTCCACCAACAATGTATCAGTGTCAGAGTTTTCCCACATCCCTTCTAACATTCATCATTTTCTTTTCCTGTCATCTTAGTCAATCTAACAGGTGTGTAATGGTATCTCAGAGTTGTATCTGACCGTGATTTAAATAACTCTGATTGGTAACAACCTTTGTGGGTTCCCCTCAAATTCTACTACACATGAATCTTCAAGACAATCTTATGACAGAGCTCCACTGGCAATGTATTGTAGAAGAAAGAACATTGTTTGGTCTGGGTTCAAGTCTTAATTGTATCATTTCCTAGTTGTGGAACACTAGGCATTTTAAAACCTCTCTGAGCCTTCTATTTTCTCATGTGTGAAACAGATAATTGTGCTGGTACAAACTCCCAGTGCCAATATGGCTTCATAGGCATAGCACTGAGTTTGGGGTCAGGAAGAAGGGTTTAAATCTCAACTTAGACACTAGCTATGTCACTCTGGGAAAGCCACTCAGTCTTTGCATGCTTCAAGAAATTCTCTAGGATTGACTCACTGAGTCATAGACAGGTTAAGATCTATGTTAATGGAAACAGCTCCCATACCAGGAATTCACCACATTGATGAAATCATAGTATGCCCTATTAAAAACTACTTTCTATGATTTCAGTTTGTAAGGACATCAGAAATGATCTAGTCCAAATCTCTCATTTTTTTTAAGGTTCAGCTGTTCAAACTAATCCTACAAAATATACTTCCTCCTCAAATTCCCATCTTGCTATTTTAAAGCAACTAAAATTGCTACATGTCATAAAATTTTACCCCAAAGAGTTCAAAGAAAAAAGAAAAGCATCCATGTGCACAGACATTTATAGCAATTCTTTTTGTAGTGGAAAAGAATTGGAAACTGAGGGGATGCTTGTCATTTGGGGAAGGGCTAAACAGTTTGTGGTAATGTACTGGGTGATGGAATACTACTTTTATAAGAAATGATGAAGGGAATGGTTTCAGAAAAACCTAGGAAGACTTAAATGAACTGATATAAAATTAAATGAGCAGAACCAGGAAAACAATTTACACAGTACCAGCAATATTATAATCAGCCACCCTGATCCACAGTTCTAAAGGACTCATGATGAAAAGTGCAGTCTAACTCTAAATAGAGAACTATTGGACTCTGGATGCAGATTAAAGAATATTTTTTTTCATTTACTTATTTTCAGGTCTTTTTTTTTGGGAGGAGGGCAACATGGCTAATGTGGAAGTATGTGTTGCATGACTTCATATATATACATATATATAAAATGGGTATTATATTTCTTACCATCTTAATGAGTGTGGGGGGAGAGAGAAACTGAAGGAAGGGAAATAATTTGGAACTGAAAATAAAAAGAAAACAATTATAAAGAAAGAAAGTGGCAAAATTTGATATAAATTTACAGAATAAGAAACATATTGGAAGTGATCAATAAAAAGAACTTGTATGCTTGACTGAACTTATGTAGAAGTTTTATATTTCTTTTTATCTTTTTACCTTTTCCTGTGGATAGTGGGAAGTGGGATTAAAAAATTAGTGCTGAAAACTGTTAGTTTTATGTATTACTTTTTTCTTTGAAAAATCTGTATTGCACCCAGAGAAAGGGATTTGAGGGTGGACCACAACATAGCATTTTCATGCTCTCTATTGATGTTTGCTTGCATTGTTTCCTTTCTCAGATTTTTTTTTCTCTTATAGATTTCATTTTTCTTGTGTAACAAGATAACTGTATAAATATGCATACATATTCGATTTGTCAAGTATTTTGACATGGTTAACATGTATTGGACTTCCTGCCATCTAGGAGAGGGGGTGGGGGAAGGAGGGAAAAATTTGTAACAGAAAGCTTTGCAAGGGCCAATGTTGAAAAATTATCCATTAATATGTTTTGCAAATAAAAAGCTTTAATAAAAAAAAAGAAAAAGAAAATATTTGTATTGATATTTTAAAGTAGGAAAAGGGGTGGGAGAAATATATAAAAATGAATAAAATACTTTTTAAAACTTTAAAAAGTATTAAAGTAAAAACAAGATATGAAAAAAACAGTGAAACCTTTTATTTCTTTACTCTGAACTTGCATTTAAAGTTCTAGGCTATTGAGAAGGCGTTCATAGCACACATCTTAGAAATTCTAGTTAATGATGAGCTATTGAATTTTGTCCAACTGTGTGAGGAAGTGTTGAACATAAAGATGCAGAAACTCCATACCTATAGAGTAAGGAAAAGAAACAGATGACCAAGCATAGTCCAATTGTAAAAATATATGCCAGCTGCATGTTGTAAGAGGTGTTGAGTCCTTTGTTCTTGATTGTTGAATTGGTATAAAAGCCATAGTACAATACTGTTTGTTGAAAATAACCCTGAAATGAAAGAAAAGAAGTGAATTCTGAGTTACTTTGCTCTGTTTGCCTCAGTTTCCTCATCTGTAAAATAAGCTGGAGAAGGAAATGGCACACCACTCAAATACTTTGCCAAGAAAACCCAAGTAGGGTCACAAAGAATTAAACACTACTGAACAACAAAAAGAACCTCAGAACTACACTCAGTAAGAATTTATTAAGTGACTAGTATATGCTGAAGGACTTTTGCTTGGCACCTTATAAATATTATCTCACTTGATCCTCACAAAAACCCTAGAAAATAGATAATATTATAATTCATGTAGTGGGAGTGGTGACAAATTTACTATTTCTCAATAATTCTTATGAAAAGAACAGGACTGCTTGTGGAAGCAGACATTATAACTTCTATGTTTTAATCTAACCTTAGGTTAGGTAAACCCAATTGGAAATCCTTTTCTACTCCCTGCCTCATATACTTCCATGTGCATTTCTCTGGGCAGTTACCCAGTTATGACATCTGAAATCACAAACAATCTGTCATGCTTGTTTGGACTTAGGCTTATAGGATAAAAATGTATAATGTCTAGGTTTGGCCAACCCTCCAAACACACAGTTCAGAAATCAGAATGCTGTCAAATACATACTCTTCCAGTGAGAAGCTCCAGACTGGTGAAGGAAAGATTGTTTGGCTTTGACTCTGTAAGTTGAGGGATGATGATGAAGCTAAAGTTCACTAAAAATGAGAAAATATTAAACTTGAGGAGCCAAGTGAGGAAATTAAAGTACGAAAGTACACTTGTTCCAAATTTGCTGCCAATGATCTTAAGGGTCCTCTGCCATACATGTAGTGACTGGAAAAATTCCGACATGATGTTTTTAAAATGTCGAAAATGCTGGAATTAAAAAACAAAAAAAGATAAGCAAGTCATAACATAGCTAGTTAGCAGTTTGTGTAGAAAAGAATTGGGGGTTTCAGTAGACTACAAGCTCAACACAACAATATCAACAACAATGTGATATTTACAGGGGATAATCTCAGTGCTTCCTTACCCAAGAAAACCAGAATTCAAATGCTACCATCTACTACCTATTAGACTTTGGTCAAATCTCTTCTTTTCCCTAGGCCTGTTTCTTCATCTACACAAAGATTTGGACTCCATGATTTCTAAAATCCCTTCTAAATCTAAATCATACCATCCCTAAAGTCTTTTCATATTCTTTGATTTTAGATAAATCAAGTTATATCACTGAAATTCTGCTCAAATTCCAGTTCTTCCACTTGCCATTTTTGCATAATTTCAGGCAAGTCATAAGTTATTTGGGCCTCCCCTCCCTGATCTGTCAAATTGGGAATCATAATACCTTTTGGAATTGTCTCTCATAAAGATAGTTTGGGGGACAAATGAAATATCCTGTGTGAAAATGCTTTGTAAAAAATTAAGCTTCTGGGGTAGCTAGTTGGTGTAATGGATAGAGCACCAGCCCTAAAGTCAGGAAGACCTGAGTTCAAATCTGGCCTCAGATACTTAACACTTCCTAGCTGTGTGAGCCTGGGCAAGTCACTTAACCCCAACTGCCTCAGGGAAAAAAAATTAAGCACTAGATGAATGTTAGCTAAGTACAATGATTAAATAGCCTATAGTACTAGTGATATCAGTGTTGTTACAACAACAACCAGTGTTGCAAATACACTGGAAGTCATAGCAAAATAATTTCCAGAGTCTTTTTTTTATTCTAAGACTCAAGGTTCAACTTTTGGATTAAGCAATATAGAGCTGTGGAGAGGAGGTAAGTTCTTAAAAATGATAATACTACTATGACTACTAAGTCTTAGTGAAAATACTACTACTTTCACTACTACTACTACTACTACTACTACTACTACTACTACTACTGCTACTACTACTACTGATTTATATAGTGCTTAAGGAGGCAAATTCTTAATGATGATAATCCTACTAATGATGGTAATAATAACTTACATTTATACAGTGCTTGAAGAGGTAAATTCATAGTAATGATAATACTAATAATAATAATAATAACTAATGATAGTAATAATAACTAACATATAGTTCTTGAGGTGCTAAATTCTTAGTGATGATAATATTAGTACTATAATCAAGTATTAATTATGATATTAATTTAATTAAATTAACTATTAGTGATAATAACTAACTTTTATACAGTGCTTGATGGGGTAAGTTCTCACTAATGATAAAGATAACAAAAGCTAACATTTATATAGTGCCATGTAGTCTGCTAAGTACTTTACAATTAAATCCTTGCAGCAAACTTGGGAAGTAGGTACTAATATTATCTCCATGTTACAGATGAAGAAACTGAGGCAAGTAGAGGTTATATGGCTATATGAAATGTCTGAGGTTGGATTTGAACTCAAGTCTTTCTGACTTCAGTCCCAGAACTCTATTCACTGTGCCACTGTGCCATTTAGTCATAAATCAGAGGAAATGCTGAAAAACAAAATACAAAAATTCAATTATATAATTTTAAAAACTTTTCAATTGAAATAAATTCAACTTTGTGAGGTAGGATACTGATGTTTTAAAACACTTTTATTTTCCTATTCAATACATTCTAATTTCTAGTAAATTCCTAAATGAGGAAATAATAGATTGCCTTCAGATAACATTTATAAAAAGCATTGAGATTTACAAAGCATTTTATGTACGTTATTTCATTTGATCTTCTCCAATAAATCTGAGTTGAGTAATATGGCCATTAGACATTAATGCTTAAGATATTATGCCCCCATTTTATAGATGATAAAATTGAGATTCAGAAACATTAAGTGACTTACCCAGATTTTCTCAACTAGTAAATATTAAACACAATTATGAATGCAGGTCTTGGGGATTGATGTTTCCTTTAATAGCCCACTAGCTCTTAAAGGTAAATCAGAATAGTTTTCTTTTGGCACCTTCACAATTCTTACTTGGCACCTTTGCCCATTTGTCCCTTTTATTCATTAGCTTCTTCCCTCTCCCTCCAAAATTCTCTCTTCCCTAATAAATAGTCTGGTGAGATTTTGCTGGCTTACCAATGACATTGCATTGCATGCATGGGTACAACAATTTAAGTGAACTGCATTATCAGATTTCCGTTTCTCCAAATTAACTTTTTTCCTGTATGGAATGAAAGAAGAGAGTGCTAAACATAAGCATTATCTAAGTCTCCCTTTTCTCCCAGTACCATGAGACATATTTCAAATATATCAATGCTTTGGTAAACCTTCCTTTGAGGAAGAGAATTTTGTCATTTGACTGTGTAGTAGAACAGATCTGAATGGTGGTATTGCCAAAAAATCATTTACTAATGGGACAATCAGGACCAAAAGAGACAAAGTGAATTGCTCGATATCATACAATTAATTAATTGATGGAATTGAAACCAGATCCCACTTTTCCTGAATCTAAAACCAGTAATCCTTCGATGATGATCTTTCAAATAACCCAATGATGCCTCTTGTCTTATGTCTTTATTCTTCTTTCTCTAAGCCTTGAATATCACACTAACAACAGCCCATTAACTTTCTTCTTCTAACAATTTGTTTATAATTATTTAAGCTCTGTAAAACCTTTGTCTCTGGTCAAATCAACCTCTACAGTTTTGGGTTGCCTCATCTACATAATGGAGCTGAGTTCTTGCTTTGCTTTCTATCCAGTGCCTGGTACTTAATAAATACCTGTTGCTTGTTTGTTAATAATATAACTGCCTGGAAGCAAGAGGCAAAATTAGATGAGCTAAAGAGAGCTAAGATCTATGATTCCAGTATATTGTTTCCAAGCTTTAGATGAAATGATTGCTTTTTATTGGTATGTTTATTCTCCAGTACTTTATTAATTCTGTCATCTCATTGATATGGATAAATCTATTGTAGGGGCAGAAAACAATCCCATTCTTTTTTTTTTTTTGTCATCCTGTGTTATTTTTTCCCCATGACCTTCTAGAAATCCCCTATAAATGATCTTTAGAGTGTGCTGAGGACTTTCCTCATTCTGCATGTACCTTAGCATCACTGAAGCCTGTCTGCATGTTAATTCTTGCTCTCACTACATCACTACTCACCTCTCTCTTTTTTTTTAATTATACATATCTAGGATACTTTTATGCCATGTCTTGCATGCAAGTCATCTTTGGTAACATGCTGTAACTAAGTGAAATTCATAATACTTCCACAGAAATGTTGGCAGTTCTATTATTTCCCTCTACTTCTCCCACTATCATCTATAAATGTTCTTGAAGCAATCTTGCTTAGCTGAGTCTCACACTGTTATGCCCTGAATAAAATTATTATGGCTACCCCCCTTTCTTGCCATTAGGACTGGGAAAATTGAGTAAGGAAAAGCCTTGAAGCTCTGGCCACTTTACATACCACTGTATCATAAAACTCCAGGTGCCTTATCTTAATCCTTGCTGGGATAATTCTCCCTCCTTTGCATATTGTCCCAAAAGCTGTCTCCAGCCCATGACTTTCTTATCTTGATCTTTATCCTGTCAGGATTAAGTTATGATTCTTTCCTAGAATTATGGTTTGTCTGCTCACCCAGTGTCCTCACCCCCCCTTATCTACCTTTGCTTCCCTTATAAGATTGTAGACTCAGGTATCCTATGTGCAAACCCTAGTTAGCTATATGTTTCCTGCTTCAGTTCCTCAGGGCCGAATGATTTTTGAACATGAATTCCATTTGGTCTGCTAGACTAAAAAAACTTTCCACATTAAAAAAATTAAAAACCAATCTCTGTCTTGCCTCAGTTTCTCTGGCATTACAAAACCAAGTTTTCCAAAGATGTTGTTTTCCCCTCTAAACTCTCTATGCCATCTGTGTATGTTATCTGACTTTTTGCTGTACATTTTTATTATGAATTTAAATATTTGACAATTTATGTTATAAAGTGATGTTATCCTTGATTGTCATGTCTTTCCATCTTGCAAAGAAATCAAGTATTTCTGGCTAAGAAAACTTTGGAAAATTTGTCTCACTATAGAAAAGGTCTTAAGTCAATTAAGCTTCTATAAGAAAATACGATAATCAGAATCAATGTCTTTTTCTTTGTCCATTTCTTGTTTGGGAGTAACAATCACTTATTTGAGTAAGTAGTGCTGATTCTGGTATCACTTCTTATCTTTATTCTACCTCTTAGATTTGGTGTTGATGTTGATTTTTGCTCTAACTAGCTTTTAGTCTGACTGCAAGCCAACAGTTAATTATCACATTGATTACCAGTCATTTCCTATCCATTAATATATGATTTTATTTTATGCTATGTTGGGTGCTTATCATGTGGAGTGCCTTCTATCTTTTTTAATAGTTTGTAAATTTTTTTTATTAAAGCTTTACATTTGCAAAACATATGCATGGGTAATTTTTCAATATTGACCCTTGCAAAGCTTTCTGTTCCAAATTTTTCTCTCCTTCTCCCTACCTTCTCCCCTAGATGGCAGGTAGTCTAATACATGTCTAACCATCTTTTTAAAAGAAAGTATTCATAATATAGAGGCATGGAACTTTAGTGTTGTCTATCAGCCTATGATTTCTTTCAGTTCTTAAAACTACAATTTACTTTCCAACATAGTTTTCATTCTTTTCTTCTGCATCTACTATCATGTCAAAAATCAGTGTCAATGTTAAGTGTTCAATAGGCTGTTGAATCTTGTTGAGTTTTCCATAAAGTATCTCTTCTTCATCCTCTTCAATAGCTATTAATATATAAACTCTAATTATCTCCTTATTGAACTTTCTGTTTATGCTATTCACAAGTACCTCAAGATGAGAGAGACAATTATTTCATGAAATGTTTCTTGTACACAATGAAATCTTTCTTTATTCTTTCAAGAACTTGTGATCTTTTTTTTTTTTTTCATTTAGTTGCAACTTCCTGGTATTTTGGTTTCATTGATATCAAGAATGCAAATATTGACAAGGTTAAGTTCCACCAGAAGTTTATTGATCTTCTGATGAATGAACAAGAATCTCAGGGCATGGATAATTAAATTAACACTGATAGGCTATAAACTATGTGAGTCTCTGCCATTTCTACACTCTTTTGTATCTCTCTCTACCTCCATTGCAGGAGCAAAACAGAATTCACAGGAATAAGAGTCATTTTGTATTTTTCTTTGTTTCACAGGGAAGACTAGTTAATTCATCAGCCTCTTTGCATCTTGATGAAAACTATGTGTCCATTAATTCTAATGATCAAGCCATGATAGCTGAACTTAAATTAAATGCAATGCCCAATATTGCTTCTAGAGGACAACTGATGCAACATACTTATCTCCCCTTGGTAAAGAATTGTGCATACACTAAAAATACTTCTGGATGCTGGCTGGTTTACATATGCTAAAGAAGCTTTCATTGTTCTGGTTGGGTTGACTTAACTGTTTTTCTTGGTTAAAAGGGAAGATTCTGGAGGGCAAAAAGGTTACATTACAACTGTAGCTGGAAAAAAAAAGCATATGAAATGATTGAATTTTAAATATCAGCCTATAAAAAAGCTGCTACTGAACAGTTTAATAATGCTTCAATACCTGACAGTTTGGGGTACAATACAGCACAAATTCCAGCTCCAACAAATCCCAGTCCCATGTTATATACCCATATATATTCTAAGACAGGAGATTCTTGAAGCTAGACAATGTCTTCACAAAAATCAAAGCAAAACAAAATTTTAAAAATCTCCAGTTATTCTCTTTGAATTGTATCACCAGTCTTAGTTTTAAGTTCAGAAAGAAATTTGTGCTGAGATTTGTAAAAAAAAAAAAAAAAGTTTGCATCAGTGGGTACAAAAATAAAAAATAAAAAATTCTATGACCTATTTTTTAACCTACAAAAAACACTGCAGAAAGAGTTCATACTAATAAGGCTTTAAATGTCTCTGGGAACCTGAAACTAAAAGCTTTGCAAATCTCTGTGATGTTATCTTGTTGCAGGAATGAAATGTTAGAGCTGAAAAGAACTTGAGAAATTCTATAAATAAAATTCTGTAAATGCTTGCTTTATTTAAATTCAGCATTTTTAAAAAAGAGAAATACTTATTATTTTAAAGATGAAGCAACCAAGGCCATGAAAAATGAAATGATTTATTCTTAGCCACACAGTTACAAATACTGAACTATAAAGTTAGGTCTCTTGAATTCCATATTTGGAACATATGAGAACATATTAGAACAATATGACACCAAAGATGAGAATTTCAGCATAAAATATGGATCTCTCTGTTTCTTAGAGAATTCTTGGACTAGGAGCTTCTCTTACCCTCTCAAGATACACTTGAAGTAGATCATGGCAATGTATATTTAGCTCAGGATAGAAGAGAAAGGCTCCAAACTTACCTAATTTTCCTCTTTTCTTGCATGGTCAATGGTTGATTCCGGATGATTTTGATTCCTTCACTAGGTGTTAAGTTTATAAGAGATGCAATCAATTTTTCCTCTGTTTAAGGGTCACAAAAAAAGAAATGATAATTGGTTTACAAAAACAAGCAATCTTCTATAAAACAACTGTAAGAACCACATCATAGGAGAGATATAAGAAATGAGAATGGCTCCAAATGGACTGGAGCTAAGTACTCCAACAGGACAACAAAATAAATCTTACTGAATTATTGAACCCAGAAATTGAACTTAATATATATTAATACTTCTCGTGGGTAGTGAGCACATTTTTATTTGTCTACATCTTGTCCCTCTACTAGACCATAATATTTATGATGGCAGTCACTGAGTCTTATTTCTCATTGTGCCCCTACTAGTCTCTAATATAGAGTGTAAAACAGGTACTTAAAATGCTTACATAATTAATGTATATTTTTACCAAATTAAAAATTAAAGATTATTCTTCTATAACCAAAACAAACCTATCCAATTAGCCTGAAGTGAAACTCAGTTTATGTATTTTTTGAAATTATTGCACTAAAATATGAAAATATTTCTCCAAACCTAATCTGAGATGATTGTACATTTTGTTCATTGGAATCTTGAATTAGAACAAAAATAGACAACTTTTTTTGATTCAAATTTTCATGTTTGTAATTTTAGTTTTTTGTCTTTTGCTGAATTACATTCTCTTAGGACTGAAAGAGACTTAGAGAAGTCATCTGTTTTATTCAACAGTCATAATCAGGGATTTTCACCAGGGAAAATATATAGGGGACAACATTGAAGATGATAATTTTAAAGGATCATGCAAACTTTGTGATATTTATATTCTGACAACACCTTTACTTCTTCAGCAATTAGAAACAACTGAGCTTAGCACTTAGTAGGCAAGAGTAATAAGCAAAACCAAGAAGCTACCAGATATCCTTGTTTACTTCCTCCTCAGAAGGGCTACATAATAAGTGAATTTCTTTCCAGTCTGGGTGGCAAAATTCTTAATAGTGACTTTTAAGTGTACCCAGAACTTTGTCTCTCTTATTAGATAAAGTCCTATAATTGGTATCTTCTTCCCAAATTGAAGGTTGGTGTTCCCCTATCTCTCTACCTGATCAACTTAATTGATCCTAATTATTCTTTTATTATTTTCAAATTATGTATTAATAGATAGGTTTTAGGATACTTGGTGTTTCTTGTCTTGGACTTGTTTCTGCTGTTTGCTCCTGCCACCAAAATTGCTAGTTGCCTCTATACTAGCCAACTCTCAATCAGGATCACTAAATCAATCAACTAGCATTTATTAAGATCCTATTATGTATCAGGTGCTATATCATGATAAAACCTATCCAAATAGATATTGTTTTTCATAGCGTGCAACTCATAAATTCTAGGCACAAGATGAACTTCTAGACCAATGGACTCTAAAGCTATGAACAAGATGGCACTTGGAGCAATATGGATCCCAGAATACCTTCCTGCAGCATCTAGCTTAGTCCCAGGGCATAATTATCTCAGAAAGACAAATCAGAGACTATCCTGGCAATAAAAATTCAGACTTTAGGATTTTAGTAGTGAATTTCTTGCCTTAGAAAAGGATATCCATAAAGGCACACCAAGAAAAAGTACCCTTCAGAATGAAATTTTCTAAATGCCTCTTCTCTCCACCCCCCAGTGAATTAGCTCACAAGAACCTACCATGTCTAGTTTTGTCTGCAATATTCACAAAAATAGAATAATATGACTGACTGGCATCTTCATGGCAGGTCCTCCATCCCAAAGAATTGACTGTTAAAAAAAAGATATAAATAACTATACTGCTTATTAAGTATAATTATAAGTATAGTAATTATTGTCAAGCTTAATGCATTTCAAATTAATATTGTACCATTTTATATGTATTGCTAAATAGTATAATTTTTATCAATGAAAAAATATAATTTTCAATTTTAAAAAATGCCTATTATTTTGCTCAACATTTTGGAATTGTTAACTCTCCCCTCCCCCAATTAATCAATAATAACATGATGAAAACACCTTTTTTGAAACATAGATTTTGTATATGTGACTTCTACGAGGAAAAAACTAACTACCTGGATTTGTGAGGGCTTATAGATTTTGAAGGTTTGGGAAAGGGGGAGAATCATAATATGTACTTGGCCTATCTAGTCCTTTTCTTCTTTCCTCAACTCAATTGACTCTTAGATGCTCTTCCAAATTTAGCTTCTACAATTCCTTCTACTTGTCTTATTTTCTTATTATTGGCTATGAGTGACTCTCTAATTGACCTTGATCCAGGGCTGTGTTTTCCTAAGTTACTATCCAAGAGGAAACCTAATACCATTCCTCAAGACTCTATTCTGATAAAGCTTTGGTTCCAATGCTGCCCTGGATAGAATCCAAAATATCTAGGGGAATGTTTTTTAGGAACTAGGGTGTGGTATTAGTGGGATTAGTCTATCAACAAAGCCCATCCCTGCATAGTCATCAACTAAACTTTATTTCCTAGCCTATTACTTACATATCTTGATCATGGCATCATAGAATGTTAGAGCTAAAAACAAACGTTAGAGACTGTCTCCTCCTCCTCTTTTAAACAAAAATAAAATAAAATAAAATCAAAGTACTAGAATTGAGTAGAACTCAAGGTATTTTGACTTAAAAGCCAGTGATCTTCTCCTCAACTACACTGCCTCTATGTAGGCTTAGTTTTCTGAGATAAATAATATAGCAACAGAGATTTGAAGTTTAGCAACTTTAAGTTCTGGAGTGGAATAAATAAAGCAAAAATACTCAGCCTTGAAATAAAGAAAATATATGTGCATATCCACAAAGAGGCAGGTTCAATGATAAATTATACCTAAAAACTCCACATTTCATACATATTTTCTTTTAAAGAGTTCTTATCTCAAAAATCAAATTCCATTCTTCTAATAGTTTTTTTTTCATTTTCATTAGTATTTTATTTTTCCAAATATATGCAAAGATAGTTTTCAACATTCACCTTTGCAAAAGTTTGTGTTCCAAATTTTCCTCCCTCCCCCTTCCCCAAGACAGCAAGCAATCTGATATAAGTTAAATATGTGCAATTCTTCTAAACATATCCATATTTGTCATGCTGCACAAGAAAAATCATATTAAAAGGATAAAAAAGCAAGAGAAAGATAAAAAAACAAGCAAACAAGAAAAAAAAAGAAAATACTATACTTTAATCTACATTCAGTTTCCATAGTTCTCTCTCTCTCTGGATGCAGATGGCACTTTTCATCACATCTATTGGAATTGCCTTGAATCACCTCATTGTTGAAAAGAGCCAAGTTCATCATAGCTGATCATCACATAATTTTGTGTTCACTTCGCTTAGCATCAGTTCATGCACAACTTTCTAGGCTTTTCTGAAATCAGTCTGTTCATCATTTTTTTATAGAACAATAATATTCCATTACATTCATATATGATAACTTATTTAGCCATTCCCCAATGGATGGGCATCCACTCAAGTTTTAGTACTTTCTTACTACAAAAAAGGCTGCTATAAGCATTTTTGTACATAGGGGTCTTTTTCCCTATTTTATGATTTCTTTGGGAACAGACACACTGCTGGATGAAAGGGTATGCACAGTTTGATAGTCCTTTGGGCATAGTTTCAAATTGCTCTCCAGAATGGTTGGATCATTTCACAACTTTAATAACAATTCTGCTAATAATTTTTAAAACTAGAAGTTAACTTCTATGGAATAGATCCTGTGTATATATATATGCACATATACACATGTAGTATATGTACACATATATTTCCTCTACTTTTAAAATTGAAGTAAATTTAAATTAATTTTGAGATTAAAAAAATAATGTAATGTTACATTTTGAAATAGTCAAAATAATCCAGAGTGTGTATACACACATAGAAGTGTGTATATATATATACATATATATATATATATATTGTCTACCCACTTATAATATGTATATGTGTATGTAATAATCTCTATCTATACACATATATGTATATATTTATCTATAGACAGACATATAGCTATATCAATAGATATCTACTGGCATTAGATATATCTCTTTCTATACATATATAAGTTTATATATTTATTTTTTTAGATATATAACTATGTTTATTTTTTAGATAGACACATATAGATATATACACATATATGACCAGGATAGAAAAAGAAACACGGGAGGAGGCAGGGGAGGAAGGGAAGGAGGGAGAGAAGAAGGGAGGTGGGAAGGAAAGAAAGGGGACATTGAGAGAGAGGAGAGAGACTGACACAGAGAAATACACACACACACATACACACACACAGAGACTCAGGTTGGGATTTAAGATCCTAGATTTGAAGCAGGATCTAATAAGATCCCTTCCAGCTTCAACAGTTCACTATGTAATCAAGACCTAGAAAGGTATAATATCAAAATTTGAATTTAAGTCCTCTTACTCTAAATCCAATGATCTTTCTATTGCACTACAATAAGGAAAATTAACTGTTGTACCCAAACCTATCAAGAACCTTCCTCTTTTCTCTCTTATTCTGTGTTCCTTGCTTTGAGGACTCTTATGGAATTTGTTATATGATTTCATGAATTTGTATAAACCAAAGGGACAGTACCCTTATGGCACAGGTCCCTTAGAGGAAGGGTATTTCTCTCCATTCTCAGGCACTCTCTCCAGGCTCTCCAGGGTAGCTTTACCTAGTGAATTTGAACCAGAAAAGTCATTCGAGGGATCACGAATGTGAAAAGCCTGAGAAAAAGATACCGAGATGGAATTTGAAATCCTGCTTAACCGATTCCCCTTTTTGGAGACTGGAACCTTTGGAGGCTCATCCTCTGTCACTTCAATGTCCATATCCTCAAGACTAATAATTTTTCTCTGCCATTTGTTTTGGACTGAATTAGGCAACAGAGACTTTGACATCTTGGATGTTGGCTTAAGATCTTCAACATTTATCAGGACCTCCACCACGTGATCACAATGATTTCTTTTCTTAAGTTTCTTCTCTTTCCTTTTTCTGAAAAACTCAGAAAACATATTTTTTTTTCCTGGGCTCTGATCCTCTGCTCTGTCAGAGCTAGAACTCAGCTCTTAAAATTTCACTATCATATAAAGTTACTATGTAAATCATCTGTATTTTCCCAAACACTGAAAAGCAACTTAAAAAACAATTCAGAAAATTCATCTGACTCCTTTTATGAGCTGGCCTGTTTTCAGAGGGATGACTGTCTCATGGTATCTAGGGAAGAGAGCTGAAACAGAATTCTTTATTACAGACTAAAAGATTCTAGAAACAGAAGGTAGAGCTTCTAAACTATTCCTAATAGTCAGTCAGTCAACTTGCATTCATTAAGTGCCTATTATGTGCCTGGCACTGTGCTAAGAGATATTTGTACAAAGTAAGACAAAAAGATAGTCCAGGCTCCGGAGGAGCTTGTAGTCTAAGGAGAGATACAACATAACAACAGCTACGTAGAAATAGGATATATATAGGGCAAGTTGGAGGTAATTACAGGGAAGGCACTAGGATTAAGGATGATTAAGATATGACTATTGCGGAAATACATTTTGCATGACTTCATATGTACAATGGGTACCATATTTCTTGCCTTCTAGATGAGTAGGGAAAGGGTGGAGGGAGGTAGTAAGTTTGTAACTAAAATAAAAATTAAACTAAATTAAAAAATAAAGACTGAGAAAGCCTTCTTATACAAAGTGAGACTTGATAGAAACCAGGAAACTTGGGCAGAAGATTATTTAAAAGATATATCAAAAGTTATAATATCTGCAGTAAAATTTGGTGACACATGTCCTAATGATAGTTTTAAAGGGATAAATTGATATACTCTGCCCCCACCCCCAAATCTCTGATATATTGTGTTCTAAAGAATTTACCAAATAAGTTACAGACTAAAGATCTGTAATTAGCTAATTATAATCCTTTTTTAAAGTAATATGATACCTTAACTCAGTTAAAAATTTCTGTTCATTCAATATAATTTTTAAGGAGTAAGGCTAAGAATCATTGTTTCAGTTGTAATGACCAGGTGAATAAGATTGTTTTTGGTTACAGGAAGGTGGAACAGGCCTTTGGGTCATCTCAAATCCTGTAGTATAGATTTATACCTTTATGACCACTTTTTATGACCATGTGATTATAGGTTCATGAATTATGATCTGTTCATAAATCAAGTTTTCCTATCAACATATCCCTTCTGATATTTCTTCACCATCTTATGTAGGCCTGTCTTTGAGGCTCAATATTTCCTGCTCATTGATCCTCTGTCTCTTATGTAAAAATCCCTGAGTTGAACTGTGTCCTGTCCCTCTCCAGTGGCTTGACATTGTTGTTCATCTTTTGCTCTTGAGGGTGACTTTGACTTTTGAACAAACTGAATTTAAATGATGCAGAAACCCAATGGTAAAACAAAAGTCAAGAAAACTGGTAATGGCTCAATGAAGTAAGTTTAAAATTCAACTCCAGTTTTGAATTATTTGGTCATTTTCTATTTGGATCATATTTATATCTCCCACATGCTCACCTTTTCTTTCCAAATTTCCATGATCTCCATCTAAACTGCTTTCATCCTCATAGCCTTGGTTTCCTAAAAGTATGGAGAATGAAGAAATAGAGGGGAAAGGCATTTAGTATCAAATGAATAAAATGAAAAAAGATGCTTTTAAAGGCATATTTTTACTAAACAAATAATTGATGTTGATTGGTAATGTGACAAAAGCAAAAAACTATTGATGTTAAATACAAAATTATGTGAATAATTTTCAAATTCAATGCTAATCTTTTAAGAACTACATTCTTTCTCATATTCTAACAAATATCATAGCATTTATCTTGGTTTCTCTGAATTTCAGTTCATCCTTATATAAAGGAAGGGAATTGGACTAGATCCAATATTCTTTTTTTTTTTTAACAATTCAAATATGGGTTTTTTGGGGGGAGAAATCTTTCTTTTTTGAGAGCTAATGAATTTCAGACAAGTTTTAGTTATTTTGGTTCAACAAAACTGTTACTTTTTGTATGTTTCCTTTTTTTCCATTTTTCTCTTTTTGTTTTTTTTTTCAATTTGATACCCTTTTATTTTTCTGAATACATGCAAACATAATTTTCAGCATTCGCCTTTGCCAAACCTTGTGTTTTAAATTTCCATCTCTCTTTTTCCTGCCTCTTTCTTCCCCAAGACAGCAAGCAATCTAAAATACGTTAAACATATGCAATTCTTCTAAACATATTTCCATATTTGTAAGAATAATATGGCCACATAAGAAAAATCAGATCAAAAGTGAAAAAAAGAAAACACAAGAAAAGAAAAAAAAAACCCAAGCAAACAACAATATCAACAAAAAGTGAAAATACTATGTTGTGATCCACATTCAGTCCTCATAGTTCTCTCTGTGGAGGCAGATGACTCTTTTCATCACGTCTATTGGAATTGCTGTGAATCACCTCATTGTTGAAAAGAGTTAAATTCATCATAGCTGATCATCACATAATTTTGTTTTTTCTGTGTACAATGTTCTCTTGGTTCTGTTCACTTCACTTAGCATAAGTTCATGTAAGTCTTTCCAAACTTTTCTGAAATCAGCTTGCTCATCATTTCTTACAGAACAATCATATTCCATTACATTCATATGATTTATTTAGCTATTCCTCACCTGAGGGGCATCTACTCAATTTCCAGTTCCTTGCCACTACAAAAAGAGCAGCTACAAACATTTTTGTACATGTGGATTCTTTTCCCTCTCTTATCTTTTTGGGTTACAGAACCAGTAGAGACACTGCTGGATCAAAAGGAATACACAATTTTATAGCTCTTTGGGCATAGTTCCAAATTATTCTCTAGAATGGCTAGAACATTTCACAACTCCACCAACAGTGCAGTGGTATCTCAATTTTCCCACATTTCTTCCAACATTCATCATTTTTTTTGTCATTTTAGCCAATCTGAGTTTTTGTAATTTGCATTACACTAATCAACAGTGACATAGAGCATTTTTTTTCATACTACTATAAATGGTTTGAATTTCTTCATCTGAAAATTGTCTGTTCATATTCTTTGACCATTTATCATTGGAGAATGGCTTTTAAATTAGAGTCAATTCTCTATAAATTTTAGAAATGAGACCTTTATTAGAAAGACTAGCTATAAACATTTTTTTCCTCAGCTTTCTGCTTCCCTTCTAATCTTGGCTATATTTGTTTTGTTTGAGCAAAAACATTTTAATCTAATATAACCAAAATTATCCATTTTGCATTTCACAGTGTTCTCTAGTTCTTCTTTGGCCATAAATTCCTTCTTCACAGATCTGAGAGCTAGACTATCACTCCCCTAATTTGCATATAGTTTCACCCTTAATGCCTAAATCATGAACTCATTTCAAGCTTATCTTAGGGTATTAGATGCTGGTCAATGCCTAATTTCTGGCATATTATTTTACAGTTTCCCCAGCAATTTTTGTCAGATAATGAATTCTTATCCTAGAAGTTGGAGTCTTTGGGTTTATTAAACACTAGACTACTATAGTCATCAACAGTTGGTGTCTTGTGAACTCAATCTATTTCAGTAATTCACTACTCTATTTCTTAACCAGTACCATGTGATTTTGATGACCATTACTTTAGAATATAGTATCATATACTGTCAGGGCCCGAGAATGAGAAAACACAGGCCTATGCATAAACTTTAGATTGAGTGATTAACTACACCTTGAGACTGCTGGACCATATCCGTGCCTTCCACTCCCTGTTACTCGACCCCCATGTCCTTACACTCCTCACCCTGCTGCCCAACCCCCGTGTCTTTGCATTCTCCGCTAATTACCTAAACCCCATCTGCAATCGGACCAGCCTGACCACCTCCACATTCCTGCAACTCCTCATCCAGAACGGCATTGGCCTATTTAACCCTAGCTCTTTTGTTTCAATAAACGAGACTATTCCATCTGCCATGTAGTCTCCTTCCTCTCTCTCGCCTATTCTCTCCCTTCAGGTCGGGTCCTCCTCGCCCCCACGAATTACTAAAGTCCCGGTGGACGGGACAATATACTATAACATAGGTCTGGTATAGCTAGGCCACCTTCCTTTGCATTTTTTTCATTGATTCCCTTGAAATTCTTGACTTTTTGTTATTCCAGGTGAATTTCATTATTTTTTCTAGCTCCATAAAGTAATTTCTTGGCAGTTTGATTGGTATGGCACTAAATAAATAGATTGATTTAGAATTGTCACTTTTATTATATTATCTTAGCCTGTCCATGAGCACTTAATATTTTTTCAATTGTTTAGATCTGACTTTATTTGTGTGAAAAGTGTTTTGTAATTGCATTCATGTAGTTCCTGGCTTGGTCTTAGCAGGTAGAACCCAAATATTTTGTATTATCTACAATTATTTTAAATGGGATTTTTCTTTCTATCTCTTGTTCCTGGGCTTTGTTGATAACCTATAATGAAATGCCTATGACTTATGTGATTTTATTTTATGTACCCTAAAACTTTGCTAAAGCAAGTAATTGTTTCTAGTAGTTTTTTTAGTAGATTCTCTAAATATGCTATCATATCATCTGCAAATAGTGATAGTTTTGCTTCCTCATAACCTATTCTAATTCCTTCAATTTATTTTTTGTTTCTTATTGTTAAAGCTAACATTTCTAGTACAATATTTATTAACAACAAGGATAATGGGCAACCTTGTTTCACCCCTAATCTTACTAAGAATACTTCTAACTTATCTTCATTTCATATAATACTTGCTGATGGTTTTAGATAGATTTTTTTTATTATTTTAAAGAAAATTCCATTTATTCCTATGTTCTCTAGTGTTTTGAATAGAAATGGGTGTTGTATTTTGTCAAATGTTTTTTCTGCATCTATTGAGATAATCATATGATTTCTGTTAGGTTGGTTATTGATATGGTCAAGAATGTTAAAATTTTCCTGATATTGAATCAGTCTGGCATTCCTACTATAAATCCCATTTGGCCAAAGTATATTATCCTGGTGAGAAGTTACTGTTATATTGTGAAAGTTAGTAACATTTTGTTAAATATTTTTGCATCAATATTCATTACAGAAATTGATCTATAATTTCCTTTCTTTGTTTTGGCCCTTTTTGGTTTAGGTAATCAGCACGCATTGATCTGTGTCATAAAAAGAATTTTGTAGGACTCATTCCTCTCTTAGTTTTCCAGATAGTTTAAATAGTATTGAATTAATTTTCCTTTAAATGTTTAGTAGAATTTACTTGTAAATCCATCTGGCTCTGGAGATTTTTTCTTAGAGAGTTCATTAATGGCTTGTTCAACTTTTTGTTCCCAAATGGGACTATTAAAGTAATTTATTTCCCTATTTGTTAATCTAAGCAATCTACATTTTATATGTATTCATCTATTTCACTTAGATTATTGGATTTACTGCATACAATTGGGCAAAATAGTTCTTAATTATTGCTTTAATTTCCTCTTCATTGGTGGTAAATTAATCCTTTTCATTTTTGATACTAGTAATTTGGTCTTCTTTCCTTTTTCTAATCAAATTAACCAAAATTTATCTATTTTGTTGGGGTTTTTTTCATAAAACCAACTCTTAGTTTTGTTTATTAGTTCAATAGTTTTCTTACTTTCAATTTTATTAATCTGTCATTTCATTTTCAGAATTTCAAATCTGGTATTTAATTGGAAATTTTTAATTTGTTCTTTTTCTAGCTTTTTTAGTTGCATGTCCAATTCTTTGATCTTTTCTCCCCCCTTTCTGTTAGTCATATAAATGTATCTAGAGATATAAAATTTCCTCTAAAAACTGCTTTGACTGAATCCCATAAATTTTATTATGGTGTCTTATTATTGTCATTCTCTTGGATGGAATTATCAATCATATTTCTGATTTCTTATTTGGCTCACTCATTTTTAAGGATTAGATTATTTAGTTTCCAATAAATTTTTGGTCTATTTTTCCTTTGCCCTTTATTACACATAATTTTTATTGCATCATGATCTGAAAAGGATGCATTCACCATTTCTGCCTTTTGCATTTGATTCTGAGTTTTTATGCACTAATACATGGTCACTTTTTGTGTAGGTGCCATGTACTGCTGAGAAAACAGGTATATTCCTTCCTATCCCATTCAGATTTCTCCAAAGGTCTATCATACTTAAATTTCCTAAAATTCTATCCATGTCCTTCTTTCTTATTTATTTTGTGGTTAGATGTATCTAGTTCTGCTAGAGGGAGGTTGAGATCCACCCCCCAACCCCAATAGAGTTTTGCTGTCTATTTCTTCTTGAAACTCATTTAACTTTTCCTCTAAGAATTTTGATGCTATATCACTTGGTACATGTATATTTAATATTGATATTACTTCATTTCTATAGTACCCTTTGGCAAGATGTAGTCTCCTTAATTAGATTTATTATGGCTTTTGCTTGATCTGAGATCAGCATCACTAACCCTACTTTTTCCTTATTTCAACTGAGGCACAATAGATTCTGCTCCAGTCTTTTATCTTTCCTCTGTATGTATCTCTCTGCTTCAAATGGTTTTTTTTTTTTGTTTTTTTTTTTTTTAAAGCTTTTTATTTGCAAAACATGTGCATGGTTAATTTTTCAACATTGACCCTTACAAAATCTTCTGTTCCAAATTTTTCCCTCCTTCTCCTCACCCCCTCCCCTAGAGGGCAGGCAGTCTAATACATGTTAACTATGTTAAAATATATGATAAATCCAATATATGTATACATATTTATACAGTTATCCTGCTGCACAAAAAAAAATCAATTTTAGAAAGAAAAAAACCTGAGAAGGAAAACAAAATGCAAGCAAACATCAACAAAAAGCATGAAAATGCTATGTTGAGGTCCACACTCAGATCCCACAGGCCTCTTTCTGGATGTAGATGGCTTTCTTCATCACTGAACAAGTGGAACTGGTTTGAATCACCTCATTGTTGAAGAGAACCATGTCCATCACAATTGATCATCATGTAGTCTTGTTGTTGCGGTGTATAATGATCTCCTGGTTCTGCTCATTTTTTTTTTTTTTGTGTGTGATTCATAAATGTTTATTGATTGATAATTCAAATGTGTTTTTTCTTCTTGTTTTTTCCCCTGAGGCAACTGGGGTTAAGTTACTTGCCTAGGGTCACACAGCCAGAAAGTGTTGTGTTTGAGGCCAGATCTGAACTCAGGTCCTCCTGACTTCAGAGCTGATGCTCTATCCACTACACCACTAGCTGCCTCAAATGTATTTCTTCTAAACAACATATTGTAGGATTCTGGTTTTTATTCTACTCTGCTATCCACTTCTGTTTTATGAGAGAGTTCATCCTATTCACATCACATTTAAGACTTCTAACTCTGTATTTCCTGGCATCCTGTTATTCCCAGTTTATATTTTTCTCCTTTCACCTTTTCCCTCCTAAGCAGAGTTTTGCTTCTGACCACCACCTCTTTCAATCTGCCCTCCCTTTTTTCATTCCTCCACCCTTTCTTATCCTTTTCCTCATCTACTTCTGCCCTCTCTTCTATTAACCTCCTTCTTTTCCCCCTTTCCCTCCTACTATCTTATGGGATGAGACAAATTTCGATACCAAAGTAAGTATGTATGTTATTCCCTCTTTGAGCCAAATCTGATGAGATTAAGGTTCAAACAATGCTCATCCCCCTCTTTCCTGCCTCAACTTTAATAGATCTATTGTGTCTCTTCATATAACATAATTTACTCCATTTTACATCCCTGTCCTGTTCTCCCAGTACAATCCCTTTTCCATGTCTAGTTTCTTTTTTGAATCATCACATTAAAGTTAACTTATACCTCCACCTTCTAAATATTCCCCTTCTAACTATCCTGATAAAAATACAGTTCTCCAGAATTATACCTATGTAAGTATATAAACATTTTAACCTTTAAAAATATAGGATTTTTTTCTTTTATATTTACCTTTTTATTTTCCTCTTGAGTCTAGTATTTGAAGATCACATTTTCTGTTCAACCCTGGTCTTTTAATCAAAAATGATTGAAAATCCCTTATTTCATCAAATGTCAATCTTTCCCCCTGAAAGATAATGCTTAATTTTGGGGGGTAGTTGATTCTTGGTTATAGTCCAAGCTCCTTTGCCTTCTGGAATATCATATTCCAGACTCTCTGATCCTTTAATGTGAAAGCTACTAGGTTCTGAGTAATCCTGATCATGGCTTCTTGATATTTCAATTGTTTTTTTTTCCCTGAGGCAATTGGGGTTAAGTGACTTGCCCAGGGTCACACAACTAGGAAGTGTTAAGTGTCTGAGATCAGATTTGAACTCAGGTCCTCCTGACTTCAGGGCTGGTGCTCTATCCACTGTGCCACCTAGCTGTCCCTCAATTGTTTTTTTAAGGTTGCTTGTAGTATTTTCTCCTTGAACTGATAATTCTGGAATTTAGCTACAATATTCCTTGGGGTTTTCATCTTGGGGTCTCTTTCAGAAGGTGATCAGTAGATTCTTTCAATGATTTTATTTTTTTTACTGTCATATTCTAGGATATTAGAGCAGTTTTCTTTAATAATTTCTTGAAAGATGTTGTCCAGACTCTTTTTTTTAATCATGGCTTTTGGGTAATCCAATACTTTTTAGATTGTCTCTCCTGGATATATTTTCCAAGTCAGTTGTTTTGCCAATGAGGTATTTTATATTTTCTTCTATTAAAAAATTTTGTTTAAATTTTGTTTGATGGATTCTTGATATCACATTGTCATTCACTTTAATTTGTCCAATTCTAATTTTAGTGAATTTTTTTCAGATAGGATTTTTACCTTCTTTTGCATTTAGCCAATTATACTTTCTTCTTTCTTTCTTTCTTTTTTTTTTTTTTTTTTTTT
>JAJPUD010001844.1:0-25081 GCA_023553655.1 Myrmecobius fasciatus | reverse complement strand
TTGTTGTTGAGGCAATTGGGGTTAAGTGACTTGCTCAGGGTTACACACCTAGGAAGTGTTAAGTGTCTGAGGCCACATTTGAACTCAAGTCCTCTTGACTTCAGAACTGGTGCTTTATCCACTGTGCCACCTTGCTGCCCCAGCCAATTTCACTTTTAAAGAAATTGTGAATTTTTTTCCCCATTTTGCTAATTCTATTTTTAAGAACTTGTTTTTTTCCCATTTAACCAAATTTATTTTTATGAAATTATTTTCTTCAGTACATTTATTTTTCATTTCATCACATTTATTTTTTAAAGAGTTGTTTTCTTCCTGTCAGATTGGCTAAGATGACAGGAAAAGATAATGACAAATGTTGGAGGGGATGTGGGAAAAGTGGAACACTAATACATTGTTGGTGGAACGGTGAACGGATCCAAGCATTCTGAAGAGCAATTTGGAACTATGTTAAAAAAAAAAATTATCAAACTGTGCCTACCTTTTGACCCAGCAGTGTTTCTACTGGGCCTATATCCCAAAGAGATCTTAAAGGAGGGAAAGGGACCCACATGTGCAAAAATGTTTGTGGCAGCCCTTTTTGTAGTGGCAACTGAATGGATGCCCATCAATTGGAGACTGGCTGAATAAATTATGGTATATGAATGTTAGGGATATTATTGTTTTGTAAGAAACAACCAGCAAAATAATTTCATAGAGGCCTGGAGAGACTTGCATGAACTGATGCTAAGTGAAATGAGCAGAATGAGGAGATCATTATACATGGCAACAACAAGACTATTCAATGATCAATTCTGATGGATGTGGTTCTCTTCAACAATGAGACGTTTCAAAACAGTTCCAATTGTTCAGTGATGAAGAAAGCATATACACCCAGGGAGAGGACTGTAGGAACTGAGTGTGGACCATAAGATAGCATTTTCACTCTTTCTGTTGATGTTTGCTTGCATTTTGTTTTCCTTCTCAGATTTTTTTCTTTGTAGATCTGATTTTTCTTGTGCAGCAAGATAACTGTATAAATATGTATATATATATATATATATATATATATATATATATATATATATATATTGGATTTGTCATATATTTTAACATAGTTAACATATATTGAACTACCTGCCATCTAGGGGAGGGGGTGGGAAGAACGAGGGAAAAATTTGGAAAAGAAAGTTTTGCAAGGGTCAATGTTGAAAAATTACTCATGTATATGTATTGTAAACAAAAAGCTTTAATTAAAAAAAGTTGTTTTCTTCAATTTCTGTGCTTCCTTTTCCAAGCTATTGACTTTTCCCTCAAACTTTCATAATTCTCTTGCATTTCTTTTCCCCATTTTTTTTTCTCTTTTTAAAGATCCTTTTTGAACTTTTCCAAGAGAGCCTTTTGAGCTAAAGGTCAGTTGGTATCCTTCTTTGAGGCTTTACCTGAAGACATTTTGCCATTGCTGTTCTCTTCTGGATTTGTGTTCTGATCTTCCCTGTCTCCATAGTAGCTTTCTATAGTAAGAGTTCTTTTTGGTTTTTTACTCATTTTAAAAAGTTGAGGTCTGCTCTTAGGGCATATAGAAGATTACCTCAAGCTTCTTTTTCAGGGGGAAAGGGGCTTCTCACTGGCTGTGCTGAGGCTAGTGGTGCTGCAGGCTTTCCCCACTGTGTTTGGTAGGCCTGGCCAAGTTATACTGGGGTTCAGGGGCTCACAGTTTGCCTTTTTTAATTGCATTGGAAGTCTCACAGCTGGTCTGTTGATTCACTCATCCTCTAAGTCAGGACAGATTAGCCAATACTGCTATATTTTGGCTAAGAGCCTCCCACTGGATTCCCCATGTTGGGCCTCCTAGCACTGGGCCTTCTCATTCTGTGCCTGTGCTAGGCTGCATTCCCCCACTTATCCAATTCAAACAGACCTTTCCTGAAGTCCTTGCAAGATATGTTAAGATGGAAAATTATTACACTCTGAATGTTGTGGGTTGTGTCGCTCCAAAATCCATTCAGTGGCTTGACCTAGTGCTGATTCTAAGGGAAGCTGGGGAGAGTTCAGGCAATATCCTGTCTACTCTCTGCCATCTTAGATCCAAGATTCTTAACCTTTTTGGGGTGTCATGCAACCTTATGACAATCTGATGAAACCTATGGATCCCTTTTCAGAATAATATTTTTAAATGCATAAAATTAAATTCACAGGATTACAAAGAAAAGCAATTATATTGAAATATAGCTAACAAAATTATTTTTAATTCATAGATTTAGAATCTTTAGACTAGATGATTTCTTTCTACAATCATTTTCAGTTTTAATATTTTATTTTTCCCCAACAATAATTGGCAATATTAAATGCTGGGCTTTCAATAGAGAAAAGGAAGGAAAGTAAGTCTCTATTAGAAGTAACTTGGTGGGGCAGCTAGATAGTGGCAGTGAATAAAGCACCAACCTTAGAGTCAGGAGGATTGAGTTCAAATTTGGCCTCAGACACTTATTAGCTGTGTGACCCTGAGCAAGTCACTAAACCCCATTTGCCTCCCAAAGTAAAAAAAGAGAGAGAGAATTAACTTTGCAATGTGTAAAAAACTCACTAAAAAGGACCTTTCTAAGTTTTCCTTTCAAAAAAATTCATTTTAAGTATCTTCATTTTCAAGAAAAAGGAAAATTGAGGCAGCTAGGTGGCACAATAGATAGAGCACCAGCCTTGAATTCAGGAGGACCTGAGTTCAAATCTGTTCTCAGACACTTAACACTTCCTAGCTAGATAAGTTACTTAACCCCAATTGCCTTAGCAAAAAAAAGAAAAAAAAAAATGGATTTTCTTAGAATTCAGTCCTCAATAATGGTGTCACATTGCTTTTAATAAACTTTGCAAAAAAAAAGGAAAAGAAAAGAAAAGAAAAAAGAAAATTATTGCAGTTTACATTTCTATAGCACTTGTATATATGCTATCTTATTTAAACCTCATAATTTACAGATGAATAAACTAAGGCTCAGAGAGGTAAATCACTTGCCTTCAATGACATAGAGTGGATACACTGATGGAAGTTGAAGAAGACCCCAATATCCCCAAACCCCAACAATTCCAAGGTCTTTATGAATCCAAGTTCAGTGTTCTTTTTGCTACACCATCCTGTCATTCAAATGCTTTCAGAGGGGTAAGGTTCCTGGGAAATCTACCTTATTTGCATCTACATTGATGAGTCAAATAGCAGTAAGACTTAAACTTGCAAAGGAGAGGTGTGGTTTTAGGTAGCATAGATAATATTTCCTGGGACAGCAGATTATGCTGGAAAAAACATTGAATTAAAATTAGAGAGACAAACTTTGGGTCCCAATTGGGGAAAACTGAATATTCAATCACTCATTCTGGCTAAACTTTTAAACATGAGTAAGACCATTTGATCTACCTAACATGGAGAACTGCTGCAGGGACCAACCAAATGAGATAGTTTATACATTTGTTCTTATAGAATGCTATGCAAATATGGATTGCTTAAGAGACCAATAAGTAAATTCTGCATATTCAAAGAAGTTTTCAGTGGAGGTAATATCTGTATGTCTAGACTTTCAACTAGACAGTTGAAGGTCACATTCTTTAGCAAATGAGAAAAGCACTTGCTCCATTAAGAATGTGAAATAAAGAATAAAAAAACATATGGAGAAAACTGAGGCAGCTCATGCTAACATGACTTTCTCAGAATAACATCTAGTAAGTGTTTAAGATTTGAACTCAATTATTTTGGCCTCCAAAACTAGTACTCTATTGTACCTTTTAAACTCCATGGGGAGATGGGCTAGATTTTATATCACTGGTATCCCATTGTAGTGCCTACTACTACACTTGTGCCACAAAAGATACTCAATAATACGTATGGACTTGGCTGACTAAATACACTAAATTATGTTAAATTAAGATGATGAAAATTATAATGCATTTGTAAATTACTAGTATTCAACAGTGTACCCTCTCAAGACATCATGTTTAATTTCTTAGTGAGTCACAATCCTATATATTTGATTTTGGGAAATACTTACTATATCCACTATCATCAGAATATGGCACAGGATGCTCGCTGTATGGAGATGAAGGTTGCCTTGAGGTCATTTGGAAAGATTCTGGGTAATCTTGATTCCTTCTTTCAGGAAATCTGGAGCTCTGATGGAAGGTAGGGTGACTCTGAAGGGTTCTATTGTGCAACCGGAGAGAAAAAATCTAGAATGATTACCTTTCTTATCCCCACTATAGTATGATTTGACAAAATTAATAAAGCACTTAAACAGTGGGATTTACTGAACAAGAGCTCTCTTCAGAAGCACATTTACTTCCCATCCACAACTTGGGAAATGAGGGAAAAGAGAAAAGGGAAGGAGGAAGGGGAAAGATTGAACTTCATGACTGACAAATTTTAGAAGCTCTCTGTGAGAAAAAGACCTAACCCTAATTTAGGTCCATCTTGTGGGGACAAAAGTGACAAAAATATATGACCATGGAGGTAGGTATAATTTCACTCAAGCCAAGTAATTTTGTTTAATTCCATAGATTTTATTGTCAATTTTCTTGGCATATAGTTGGGCAAAATGCCTCCTAATAATTACTTTCATTTCTTCTTCAATGGTTGTAAATTAATCTTTTTCATTTTTGATAACTGGCCATTCAGTATTGTTATTTATATCTTCAAATTCAAATCAGCCAATAGTTTATCTATTAGTTTTTTTCCCTAAAAACCAGTTTCTTGTTTTATTTATTGAAATAAAAATCTTTCAATTGTATTCATTTGTTATTTGACTCATAGAATTTCTATTTTTTTGATATTTACTTGGAGATTTTTATAATTTGCTATTTTTCTAAATTCCTTTTATATGTATGCCCATTTTATTGATCTGCTCTTTCTCTTTTATTAATAAATGTTTTCCAATGACTTTACAATCTGAGAATTAGCCTCCACTTCATCAGAGGTGAGGCTCTTGACACTTACCCTCTGCCCATTTCTGGATTGTCTGAATAGGAGTAGCCATGATTGTCCTGAGTACCTTGGTTATATGCACCCCTCCAATTATCTGGAGCACTCAGGTTGTCTTCAGCACCTGCATAGTCTGGAATTTCCAGAGAGCCTGGATAGCTCTGATTATTTCTGGTTTTTGAAGAGTCCAAATTGTTCCTGGAGCTCAAATAGTCTTTGGCACCCATATGATAGTTCTTGGAACTTGATCTGTAAGCATTATTTCCAAGATCTGGATCATCTGGACTCTCTCTAGAGTTCTGATAGCTCTCAGCCCCAGGATAATCTGGGATTACTGGGAAGCCCAAGTCTGGATTGTGCCTGGCCTTTGAATGGTGAGAACTGTTCCCAGGGCCTGGGTAGTCAGGAGTCCTCTGGAATCTTGAAAAAGCTGGATTTGTATGGGACCCTGGATATTCCTGATGATTCGTGAAGCTTAGATTGTCTAAGTAGTCCTTAGTTCCAGGATAATCTGGATGATTCAGAGTATCAGGATAGTCAGGATAATTGTGAGTGCTTGAATACTTTGCATTGTTTTTGGACTTCAAATTGTTGGAATTATTTCTGGAATGTGAATAGTCTGGACTGTTCTGGGAGCCCAGATTTACCCTGGAGAAGTGTAGGTAATCAGGATCTTCTTCATAGCCTTGGTTCCTATAGAAGGCAGCCATGTTCTCTTAACCCAAGGTTTTCTTCAACAGCAGTTGTTCCTTTTTTGAGTCTAGAGAGAGTAAGAGAAGAGGGAGAAAGAGAGAGAGAGAGAGAGAGAGAGAGAGAGAGAGAGAGAGAGAGAGAGAGAAAGAGAGAGAGAAAAGGAGAGAGAGAGAGAAATTCAACTTTATTTTCTCCCATGGACAATAGATTATACATAAATTATACAAATGAAAGTGTTCTCCATAAATAAGAAATGATTCAATAGAGTCCCATTAAAAGGGTCACTATATCAAAGTACCAGGTAAAAGCACAACACCTACAGAGAAGAATCAGAAGGAAATACTGTCTCAAGGACCTCATAAATGGATTAATTTAAATTCCACAATTGTTCAGTGAATATTCTGAATTTTTAATATGGTTATCTCCTACCTCTGTTCTTTTGCACAGGTTGTTCCACCATGTTCTCTCTTTCTCTCCTCTGTCTCTTAGTATCCTTAATTTGCCTTCAAAATCCACCTGAGGTACCACCTCCTCCACTAAGTCTTTCCTGGAATTCTCCCTTTCCCCCAGTTGTTAGTGCTTTTAAACTCCTCAAATTACCTTGTCTCTACGAAATCTTACTCTACTTCCTTTTTCTTCTTCAGTGATGATAGCAGGAAAAGTGAGCAAAAGGGTGAAGGGTGTTAAAAGTCAGATTTTAGAATAGCTGTACACATTAGCATAACTGCTGATATTCTATCTTCGAGATACTTGTCTAGGAGACACAGTACTCTAGGAAGTGAATCATATTAGTTTTGACATTTTCACCTTTAAATGAAACTAGAAGACAAAATGCTTTTTGAAACAAAAGAATGATTCACAAGTGCTCATTGAAGAGACAGATAGGAGTTTATAGAATTGATTTTATACCAGAGTAACCAAAATATCATTGCAGAAACAACAAAAACCATCATTTAAAAGGACATGTGATCATCTCATGATTAGTATTTGCAAAAAAGAAAGCCATCAATTTTTTCTGGCAGGGTGGAGCCAAGATGGCAGAGTGAAAACGTGACTCTTTGCGTCCTCCTCCGATCTTCTCTTAAATCAACAATAAAATAAGCCTCTGAACTGATCGTCAAGTCAACGAATTTAGAAATACTTGGATACTGCTTGCTGATACCTCTGAAGAACTTCACATCAGGTTTGTCTATCTCGGACAGAGGGATAAAGAGTGGTGTAGGCCAGAAGTGAGGGTGGGACTCAGCTCAGCTCATTGTGGCAAAAACTCCAAGCTCCAAACTCCAAACACCTGGAGTTTATCTGAGGCACTCGGGACACTCTGCCTGGATTGGGGGCAGGTATTCTGGCAGACTTGCCTTGTTTAAGGAGTAATTCCGACTTAGTCCTAGCCCCCACTGGCCCAGCACCTTAAATTAATTCGCCAAATTGCCCCAGGGCAAGGAGCTTTAGCCGAGGGTTTTCCAAACCTTAAAGAGATATACATGCTGTTTAAGAAAAAAAAAAAAAAATGAAGAAGCAAAAGAGAGCTCTCACCATAGACAGCTTTTATCGAGACAGAGAAGGGCTGACCCCAGATTCTGAGGTTCCTTTAGACAAAACTTCAGAGGATGTTATTAAGGACCATCACTGGTCCCCTTTTCAAAAGGCCTTTCTGGAAGATTGTATACAGAATCTCAAAAGAGAGCTGGAGGATAAATGGGAAAATAAACTGAAGTCAGTGCAAGAAGCCCTCCAAAAGAGATATGATAAAGACACCAATTTATTGAAAAATAAAATTAGTGAAGTGGAAAAAGAGTGCAATGAACAAATTGGCCAGTTAGAAAAGGAGCTTAAAAAGGTAACTGAAGAAAACAACACTTTAAAAATAAGAATTGAACAAAAAAGAAAGCCATGATAATATAGTAATGGCAGCTTTGAGTCCAATATTTGTTGCAGAGGTTGATGGGGTAGAAAATGTTTATAAAGAACTCAATGTCAACCTTCAGATTAAATTAACTTCTATTTAAAATCATGGAAAAAGCTGGGGTGCAAATTTTCAGAGATAACTACTCTTTTAAAAGAAAAGAAATGGCTCAGTGCATGATATCTCTGCACTCACCAACTACTTATCAAGATGCAGCTATAGATCAATTGGGGCAAACAGTGAACAGAAAGCCCATTAAGAAAAGAAGAGATAATAGACTTTCCTTGCTGTTAAACTTTGATAGGTCCATATATATATATATATATATATATAATTATGTTAATTGAGTAGAGGGAAAGACATAAAGATCCAGGAAGAGTAAACATGAGCCTGTTGTAATATAAACAATTTTGCCTATGACAAACTCCTCACTGAGGAAATTAGCATCCAGAGAATTGAAATTGTAAACCACCTGAGGGAAGGGATTATTTCTTACAATTTAATAGTTCCCATCCACTTTGCCTGGTATAATGCTCAACACACACGTGGAGATGCCCCAACGTCCTGCTTTTCTCTCAGAAAAAAAAATCTCCCTTAGAGAACGGTGAATGGAGAATATCTATCTATTCTTGCCTCTTTGTGAGATATATCTGAACTGACTCATGTGGATGTACCTGGGCAAAACACTTCACTGTTCCTCATATCAGAAAGAGTAATGTTATATGACTAAAATAAATCAAACTTAACAAAAAAGAGAAGGCAGCAATGCAGTGATTCAAGGCAATTACAATAGACCTGAGATGGAAAATGCCAATCACATCCAGAGAGAACTGTGGAGACTAAATGTGTATTGAAACATAGTATTTTCACTATTTTTTTCTGTTTTTTTTTTCTTTTAGCCTATTTTTTTATTAAAGCTTTTTATTTCCAAAACATATTCAAGGATAATTTTCAGCATTCACCCTTGCAGAACTTTGTGTTCCAATTTTTTCCTTTCCTTCTTTCTACTCCCTCCCCTGGATGGCAAGTAATCCAATATATGTTGATTCTTTTATTCATCTTTCCAAAAATATCATGCTGCCCAAGGAAAATCAGATCAAAGAGGAAAAAAAAAAAAAGATAAATACAACAAAATGCAAGCAAGCAAAAAAAAAAAAGAGTAAAAATGCTATGTTGTGATTCACACTCAGTTCCCATAGTCCTCTCTCTGGGTGTAGATGGCTCTCTCTATCACAAGACCATTGGAACAGGCTTGAATCATTTCTTTGTTGAAGAGAGCCATGTCCATCAGAATTGATCATCATATAATCTTGCTGTTGCTTTGTATAATGATTTCCTGGTTCTGCTCATTTCACTTAGCATCAATTCATGTAAGTCTCTCCAGGCTTATCTGAAATCATCCTGCTGATCGTTTTTTTTTATAGAACAATAATATTCTATAACATTCATATATTTGATCTGATTTTTATTGTACAAGATGACAAATAGGAAAATATGTTTAAAAGAATCACACATACTTAACCTATATCAGATTGCTTGCTGTCTTGGAGAGGGAGAAAAACTTAAAACACAAAGTTTTACAAAAATGTGCATTGAAAATTCTTTTTACATGAATTTGGGAAAAAATACTATTGGAAAAAAAAAAAGAAATTTAAAGCCCTTTTAAAAAGAGAGAGAAGTCCTATTCCACAAGAGGCAGTACTTAATCTGGAGGGGGAGATATTTGTAGGGGGAGAATTTACTAATGCCCCTGAATTCCAGGAAGTGATAGGATCTGGGACAATAAAATACAAATGTAATTAGGTATAGGCAGACCTCTTTTTATTGCATCATGCTTATTTGTTCTTTGCAGATAATTTGCAGGGGTTTTTTTCCCACAAATCAAAGATTTCTGACAAACCTGCATTGAATTTATTAACAGTTTTTCTAATAGCATGTACTCACATCATGTCTCTGTCTCATCTTTTGGTAATTCTCACAATATTTCAAGTTTTTCATCATTATTATATTTCTTACAGTTATCTTTGATCATTGTTCTTTGCTATTACAATCTGGGGCTCCACCAATTGTTCCCATTTGAGACAACAGTTAATCACAAATATTATGTGTGTTCTAACTGCTCTACTCACACTAGTGTTAGGGCCCCAAAAGTCAGGGACCCTGATAAGAAGTTTGTCTTGATTTGAGGATAAGAAGGTATTGTGTGCAGTTCCCTTGGTAAACATGAGACCCCCTGACTTGATGAGATTACTGATAATGGTTCAGATAAAAGAGCTATTCAAAGTGATCTAAAAAACAGGCTTGCCCTGAGGGTGTGCTCTGTTATCAGGATGTGAGCTCCACTATCTTTCTGACTTCCTCATGTCATCACAAAGTAAATACCTAAAGTTGGGTGGGTTAGAGGGATAAAAGGAGTGACTACAGAACAGGCTGGCTGAGGAAAGTGCCTCAATAAAGAGCAACTTGATTTCATCTTCTTCTGGCTTGTGACTCTCCTTTGGGGAACACGTGAATTGTGTCAGGATGTGCACCGAAGCTGGGGAGGAAGTAAGACCTGGCTGCCCTCAGGTATAATACCTGGCACACTAGCTATCCCATTTCTGTCTCCTTCTGGGGTCCCATTTCCCAGAGACACAACAATATTGAAATTAGACTAATTAATAACCCTACAATGGCTTCTAAGTATTCATGTGAAAGGAACTCTCTTACTTTAAATCAAAAGCTAGAAATAATTGTGCTTAACGAGGAAAGCAAATTGAAAGCTGAAATAGGCCAAAAGCTAGACCAGTAGTTCTTAAAGGTGATCCACAGAATCTTGGGAGTCTCTGAAATTCTTTCAGAAAGGCTTCAAATTCAAAATTAGTTTTTGTTTCTAATATGGTCAATATCTATAAATATAATTAACATATGCAAAAACTCTTTGAAGAGATCCTCAATAATTTTCATAGCATAAATATATTGAGAACAAAAGTTTGAGACCCACTGAGCTAAATTAGTCAGCAGTCATCAAAATCAAGGCAAGACATTCACCAATAAAAAGATTACAACTCAGAAGGCTCAGAAGAAGTTTAGGATTTTTTTTTTAACAGTAAAATATTTCAACTTATGGTATATACACATTTTAATCATAATACTATTGTATACTTAATAGATTATGATATAGTATAAACATAACTTTATATTTTCACTGGGAAATAAAAAAAAATTCCTATGACTCACTTTATCAAAATAATTGCTTTATTGCAGTGGTCTACAACTAAACATGCAGTATCTCCAAGGTTTGTTTACCTGTAACAAGATAAACTGTCAAAGTTTAATAAAGATAGCATGCCAGGAGATTTTGCCTTTCTCTAACTGACCTGCAGATCCCTGAACTAAGAACAGCAAACATTCTGATACCCTCATCCTTTCCCTTTTGAATCTCTTAAAGAATAAAAGAGTGGGGGCAGCTAGGTGGCACAGTGGAGAGTACCAGCCCTGAAGTCAGGAGGATCTGAGTTCAAATCTGTCTCAAACACTTAACATTCCCTAGCTGTGTGACCCTGGGCAAGTCACTTAACCTCAGTTGCCTCAGCAAAAAGCAAAGCAAAAAAAAAAAAAAAAAAAGAATAAAAGAGAGCCCAGCTTCCAAAATTGTGGTTCTTGACTCCTTATGGGGTCTCATAACTGAATGTTATACATTTAAAATTATAATTTATTACAAGTACATGTTTGATTTGTATACCTATTTTATATACCGAGATACCTCAGATCACATAAAAATTTCTTAGGCAAAAAAATTTTAAGAAGTCTTGGCCTAGAGTAATATGAGCAGTTTAAGGGTAAGATGGGAGAAAGAAAAAGAAATGCAAAAAGGAGTGCTTTCTGTAGTAAACTGGTATATGGGGGAATGTTGGCAAGTCTCAGTTTTAAGTTTAATTTGCATTATTCACACTTTTAAAAGTTTATACAATCAATAAGATCACATCAAACTTTGACTTGTGACATTTTCTAAATTCTTGTGTATAAATGCTCACATGGGTGAAAAGCTGGATACATTTTCATTGTAAACATTTACATTTAGGAAATGGGGAGATACCAGAAATTAGGAGTAGATTTACTATTTCCTTGTTTGTCTAGACTTTTAAAAGTGTTGATAATGCAGATTAATTTTAAAAATGAGTTCCTGCATACATTTCCCCCCCTAGAATTAGGCTAATCAGTGCCCAGGTGACTGCTTCTCTGAACTATAAACAAATCACAGGGAGGTGCTGGACATTAGCAGTCAGGTGAATTATGGAGCAGGAGGAGACTGGCTATTAATTCACCATGAGGTGACCTGAGGTGTAAAACAGAAATCACACCTTTGAGTGTAAAATAGACTGTGTATTCTATCAGCCATGTAAATATCCTTTGTATGGAGTATGGGCCTTTGAGACCTGTATATAAACAGCAGAAGGTTCTTATAGGCTAGCAAAGTCATAACTAGGGTGAGTCAAATTGGGCTTTGTTCTCAAGTGCTAAATTTCAAGGACACCTACTATCCTTCAGCACTTTGTTCAGCAAGGAATCTCCTCTGTTCTTATTATTTTGAGAAGATCTACAAAAATTTCTGTTGGTGAAAGGCTCTCAATATTCTGGTAGCATACAAAAATAAAAGAAACAGTTAAGTTTCCAATATCTTTTGAATATGGGCCAGTTCCTTGAGATCTAGTAACTAGCACCATCTGCTGGAAGAGAATCAAACAGCAAGTGGAATTAGGGACAATTTTGAAGACTGCTTGCTGGGAGCAGACATTTATTAAGCACCTACTGTGTGCCAGACATTGTACTAAGCACTGAGTTTATAAAGACAGGTAAAAATAGTCCCTGTTTTGATTTATTGAACCCACTATTCAACAGGTGACACAACACACAAACAAATATCTAAAAACAAGCTATATACAGTCTAATTAGGAAAAAATTAAGAGGCAGAAGGCCTTAGAATTGAGAAAGAAAAATTTTATGTAGAAGGTGAGACTTTAAGGAAGGCATGGAAAGCAGTAGGCAAAAATGAAGAGGATATGATGAGGAGTAAGGTCAAAAAGACTGGGAAATGTGGGAGGGGGCTAGGTTATAAAGGACTTGGAAGGTCAAGCATTTTGTATTTGAACTTAGATGTGACAGAAAACCACAGAAGTTTATTAAGAAGGGTGACATGATCAGATCCGTATTTTAAGAAAATCACTTAGGTGGCTGAATGAAGAATGAATTAGAGTGGGGAGTGACTTCAGGCAGATCCACAAGAAAGCTTTTGCAATAATCAAGTCAGGAGGATATTTCCCTTTTTGTTTTTATTTTTCTCTCCCAACATGATTCATAAGGAAATGTGCTTTAAAAAATGAATGTATTGTTCGATTTGTCAAGTATTTTAACATAATTAACATGTAGTAGATTTCCTGCCATTTAGGGGAGGGGTGGGGATTAGGGGGGAAAAATTTGTAACAGAAAACTTTGCAAGGGTCAATGTTGAAAAAGTACCCATACATATGTTTTGCAAACAAAAAGCTTTAATAAAAAAAATAATAAAAAATAAAAAGACCAAAAATAAATAAAAATTTAAAAATGAATACATATATAACTAGGAAAAAATCAAATTGAAAAATAAAAGAACCTTTATTTGAAAGATAAAAAAAAAATCAAGTCATGAGGTGATGAGGACCTGTATCAAAGTAATGGTCATGATCAGAGAACAGGGGGTATATTCTAGAGATGTTGCATAGGTAAAATCAACAGACCTTGGCAATAGTGTGGATGTGGGGGAGGTGGGGTGAGAGAAAGTGAGGAGTCCAGAAGAACTCCCTTGATTAGGAGTCTGAGAACCTGGGAGGATAATGCCCTCTACAGTAATGGGGAGGGAGGGTTTAGGAGGAAAGATAATAAATTTTGTTAGGATATATTGATTTTTAAGATGTCTGAAAGATAGTAGGAGGTTCAAGATCAGATGTCAGCAGAGATGTTCAGGCAGAAAAAATAGATTTGAGAATCATGAGCATAAAGATGATAATTAGCGAGACAGTGAGAAGGATTTATAAAGGTTCTGTCAAATAGAGTAACTAGCAATAGTAGAGGGTAAAGAATCATGGAAGAACATTGATCTAAGAGAAACTGATCTAGAGGAGTAAACCCTAGCCCCACCTTTTTGCTGAAGACCTACCCAAAAAATGTCATAGGGACTTTGAAATAGATACGTGGAGGAACTCAAGTGGATGGATAAATATCTTTTAACTATGGATTTGATATGAATCCTGTCTGTGTCCTGTTTTATGTAAATAAAATCATTCTAAGTTTTGAAGCTTTGTGAGTCTGAATATTTATAAAAATACATATAATCCCCTGAGAATGCCAAGTTCTGAAATTTCCAGGTTTCATTCAGATGGAAGCAATGAGCCAGAGAAGTTGGAGGAGAGATCCTATGGCTGCCCAAGAATTACTGGTTTAAAACAGCATGAGAGTTAGGAAAAGGGTGAAATTACAGTATCGTAGGGAAAGTATTATAAGTGTTGTATAAAGGGGCAGCTAGGTGGCACAGTGGATAGAGCACTAGTCCTGAAGTCAGGAGGACCTGAGTTCAAATCTGCCCCAGACATTTAACACTGTGACCCTGGGCAAGTCACTTAACCCCAATTGACTCAGGCAAAAAAAAAAAAAAAAAAAAGAATTGTTGTGTTGTTCTGGACAAGTAATTTCACTTGAGCCTCAGCTTCTTTATGTGTAAAATCCTACTAAGGATTGTGCAAGGAATTATGTATATATATATGTGTATATATATATATATATATATATATACACACACACACACACACACACACAAAGCTCTTTGTAGACCTTAATAATAAATTGTACTTAACAACTACTATTACTCTTCCTCCTCTTCCTCTTATCATTACTACTAGTATATTTCCCTCAGGAAATTAGGAAAGGCTTCATTGAAAAGATGGCTTTTGAGTTAAACCTTGAAAGAATGTTTGGAACTGGTCAGGTAGAACTTTGGGGGTGAAGGGAACTCCAGGGAAAAGGAATATAATAAGGAAGGCACTAAACAGTACTTAATAGGGTCAGTCAAGAGGTTTTCTTTCCTCAGGTGCTTACATAGGAGTGATACTTTTCTCCCCTCAGCTCTCTTCCCTAAGCAGTGAAAAGATTTTCCACCAGCCATGGGGAATTCCCTCCTTTCACCTCTTCCTGCTGCTTCCTCTCCCCTCACCCCCAGTGATGGTGGAGGCAAAGTAGACCTTGGGAGCAGAATAAAAGAAATAAGGGAGCAAGTTGGGAAAGAACTGTGGTCAGAATGGCCATCCCCAGCCATACAGGCTCACTGCCACTAAAAGACAAGTAACAGGTAAGGATGTAATACCTTAGAGACCTTGCTGGGCTTAGGCAGCTCCCGGTCAATTGAAGCCCCCCCCCCCTTCCCTCCTATATGAGTTTGTGGCCATCCCAAGAGTTCACCATCAAATGAAATGTTCCCTTTTTTCTGGCAACACCCTTGATCATAAAAAAAAAAAAAAAAAAAAAAAAAAAAATTAGTTTTCCTAGCTAGAGAAACCTGAACTTTGTTCCCAGGATTAACAGGGTTCATAGAAGTACATCTCAGCTCCTCTCTATCCCAAAGCTTGGAGCACTCAGTATCCTCCTAACTCACTCTGCTACCCCTTGTCTACTAGACTATTCTTTCTATCACAAAATGCTCCCCAAAAAAACAAACAAAAAAAAAACTGCAGTTTTTGCTCCAAGTGAAAACTATATATTTCTAACACTAAGTCCACTCAGGGTGTGTCCAGGAAATAAGACAGTAATCCTGTTTGACTAGAACAAAGAGGGGCACATCATGCTCCTCAAAGAGACAAGGAAAGGAATAATCGGCATAACCTCCATGCAGGCCCCAGATTTTTAGAGGATGAATTTCAAAAAATGTAGGGAAAGAATCCAAAGGGAGAATCCAATGGTCTAACAATTCTATAAGGCAAGAAAGCCTAAAAAAACATGGAAATTTCACAGAATTACATTTGGCAATTGGGAGAGAATTCCCAAGCCATCAAATTCAACCCATGAGTGAAAGGCAGTCTGAAGTCTCCATCGTAGGGAAACCTAGTATCTGTGAAGCCTGCCCATTCCCTTTTTGAAAATTCTAACTCCTAGGAAACTTTTCCTGGTATCTAGCCTCAACTTACCTCTTTGCAACATCCATCCATTGCTTCTGGTCTTTTCCTCTGAAGCCAAATAGAATCTTCTGCCTCACAATCCTTCAATGCTCTGAGCACAATGATCAAGTCCTCCCAGTCTCCTCTCCTCCAAACTAAACATTCCAAGTTCCTTCAATCAATCATCATATGACATGAACTCAAAGCCTTTTGCATCCTGATTGCTCTCTTCTGGTCATTTTCCATCTTATCAGTCTTTCTTAAACCATGACACGGAATAACACTATCTAGGTCAGATTAGGTCTCATGAGGGCAGAGTACAGTGGGATGGCCACTTCCCTATTCCTGGAAGCTATGCTTCTCTTCATATAGCCCAAGATTGCATTAGCTTTTGTGAGCACTGCTGACTAACACTGAGCTATCAGCATGCTGAAACTACCAGATCTAATCAAACAAACCACTTGGCCCTCCCCCACCTGGTACAGGAGAAATTGTAGCCAAGTGTAAGACTTAAAATGTTTACTTATTTAATGTAATTTTGTTAGATTCTATGTCATTTGCAAATTCTATGGACATGTCTTTGATGCCTTTATCCAAGTCAATGACAAAAAATTGTTTATTATGACTTCTTATCTCAGGCTTGAAATGCTGTGGCTACAGATCAGCAAGGGGGTTTTGACCTCCCTCCTTAGGTAACATGATGGTGCCTTGTTCCTGGGGACTCCTCAGATCAATGATGGACATGCTATAGGCTGAGCTTACTGAAGTTCAGAACGCTCAAGAGATCTGCTGGCTTCAACATTCCTGGTTAGCAGAAATTCCAGGCACAGGCCATGATATTCTTTAATGGACAGAATGGACAGAAATATGAAATAACAAGAACAGTCTCATAAAATACTCCTGTGGCTACCTCCTGACATGCTGACATTGAACTAACAACAACAATGAAGTCCAGGTATTCAACCAATTCTGAATCTTTCTAATGGGTTTGTTTTCTGGCTTACAGCTCTATACCTTCTCCACAAAAAAATCAAGAACTGATCTCTAAGAAATAAAATTCCAAGGGAAAAATTATTATAACTAGATAGTAGTAAAAGTGTGAATTAAAGATGGAAGAAAGAACATAATGGAAGATAAATACAGCAAACATATGACACAATCAAATAAAAACAGTATCAAGGGTGGTAAAGGTCAGAATAAGCTGTTGAATGCTAGGGACAATAAAAAAGGCATGGTAGGATGTAAAAAAGTTTTTCTCTTGTTTTGTTTTTTTAAAGATAAAGAGACTTCAACAATGAAATGTTTCAAACCAGTTCCAATTGTTCAATAAAGAAAGCCATATACACCCAGAGAGAGGGATGTGAAATGTGGACCACAACATAACATTTTCATGCTCTCTATCGATGTTTGCTTGCATTGGGTTTCTTTTCTCTGATTTTTTTTTCTTGTAGATATGATTTTTCTTGCACAGCAAGATAAGTGTATAAATATGTATACATATATTCGACTTGCCAAGTATTTTAATATAATTAACATCTAGTGAACTTCCTGCCATCTGGGGAGGGGAGGGGACTAGGGAGGAAAAATTTGTAAGAGAAAGCTTTGTCAGAGTTAATGTTGAAGAATTACCCATACATATGTTATGCAAATAAAAAGCTTTAATAAAAAAAAAAAGATAAAGAGATTAGAACATGTTTGTAGATAGTAGTGAAGATACCAATAAGTAGGGAGATCCTGAAATGGTATGTGTGTGTGTGTATGTGTGTATGTGTGTATGTGTGTGTGTGTGTGTGTGTGTGTGTGTGTGTGTGTGTGTAACAAAGACTGAGACATATGTGACAGAAAATTCGTTTGGATCCCTACTCTTTTCCAATCAGTATTAATCAATTTGATATGATTCTGTAGGAGTAGTGATTATAAATTCTATATTGGGTCCCCCAGAACTGTGACCTGCAGATTCTAAGTTCATTAGTTGAATCAAAGGAAATTAATTAGAGACCCTCCTCCCTTGTTTTACCTTGTCATGATGATCAAGTCCAGTATGAAGAAGGTGACTCAATGGAAAGTTCTCTACTTTATTTTTGTACAATTATTGTACAATTTTGTTTAATTGTACAATTTTGTGCAATTAAAATGAACAATTATATTAAGAAAGAAATCTATGGAATCTATTATGAAATGATATCAAGCGAAAAAAGTAGAACTAAAAAATATAGAATATATCAATTATGACCATATAAGAGGAAAAATGAAAAAAAAAACTTAATAAAGGATCTTGGTAAGAATTTAGAGAGAATGACTGAGAAAATATTGATTCTTTAAGTGCTGACATTAAGCATACTACATTAAAGCAGTTACTAAGCATGTGTGGTTAATTGTATTAATATTTAGTGTTAAATATTTAATAAAAGACTAGAATGACTAGAGAAAAATAAGTTTGAAATCATAAATTTGGATGTTATAATAATCTCCATATAATAGGGGCTAGGTGGCACTCTAGATAGAGCATTAGATCTGGAGTCAAGAAGACTCATCTTTCTGAGTTCAAATTTGGCCTCAGACACTTATTTGCTTGTGACCATGGACAAGTTCTTTAACCCTTTTTGCCTTAGTTTCTTCATCTGTAAAATAAGCTGGAGAGGGATATAGCAAACCATTCTAGTATTTTTGCCAAGAAAACCCCAAATGCCAAAAGTCAGACATGGCAAGATAACTGTATAGATATGTATACACATATTGGATTTATCATATATTTTAACATATTTGACATGTATTAGACTACTTGCCATCTAGGGGAGGGAGTGGAGGGAAAGAAGAAAAAATTTGGAACAGAAAATTTTGCAAAGGTCAATGTAGAAAAATTATTCATATGTTCTATAAATAAAAAACTTTAATAAACAACAAAAAAGAGTCAGACATGACTGAAAAATGACTGAACAACTTAATAGAAAACATGAGAAAGTCCATCAACAAGTTAACAGCAGAATTACTATAGTAGAAGGCAAAATTGTTTTTTTAAAAAATAGTGGGAACAAAAAAAATTGAATTAGCAAATTGAACAGCAAATAACTTGGCAGAAAATGATTTAGAAACAATACAGCTAAAACCACATGCTAGATCAGTTAAAGACTGAGACAGCCAATAAAGACAATCCCTAAACATTTATCAAGTGTTAGCTTCTACAAGGCACTATGCTAAGCACTAGGGATACAAAAAAGAGACAAAAGACAGGTTGCACCCTCAAGGAATTCACAATCTAATAGAGGAGACAACAAGTAAACAAATATATACAAGTAAGTTATATTTAGAATAAAAAGAAATAAAAGTTGAAAAGCATTAGATTAAGAGGAGTTCCTAGAAAACAGTGAAAAAAAAGTTGTTTAAAAATTATTTTACAAAATTATAGATTTTTAAAAGGTTCATCTTCAACTTAAAATAAATTCTCTCTTTTTTTTTTTTCAGGACAATCTAGATAATAACTTTATTTTTTTTTTGACCTTTGCAAAAAAAACCTTTTTTTCCCAAGCTTTTCCTTTGGCTACCCCCGCCCACCCCCCCCTACATGACAGGTAATCTAATACATGCTAGATAGGATAAATTATATGACAAATACAATACATGTATACATATCTATACAGTTATCTTACTGCACAAGAAACATCAGATCTAGAAAGAGAAGAAGAAAAAAAAACAACCTAAGAAGGAAAACAGAATGCATGGAAATATTCACAGAAAGCGTTAAAATGCTGTGTTGTGGTTCACTCTCAGTTCCCACAGGCCTCTCTCTGGATGTATATGACTATCTTCATCGCAGCACAACTGGTTTGAATCACATCATTGTTGAAGAGAACCATGTCCATCAAAATTGATCATCGTATAGTCTTGTTGCTGTGTATAATGTTCTCCTGGTTCTGCTGATTTCACTCAGCATCAGTTCATGCAAGTCTCTCCAATCCTCTCTGAAATCCTCCTGTTGGTCATTTCTTACAGAACAATAATATTCCATAACATTCATATACCATAATTTATTCAGCCATTCTCCAATTGATGGGCATCTTTTCAATTTCCAGTTTCTTGCCACTACAAAAAGGGCTGCCACAAACATTTTTGCACATGTGGGTCCCTTTCCCTCCTTAAAAATCTCTTTGGGATATAGGCCCAGTAGAAACACTGCTGGGTCAAAGGGTATGCACTGTTTGATAACTCTTTGAGCATAGCTCCAAACTGCTCTCCAGAATGGTTGGATCCGTTCACAGTTCCACCAACAATGTATCAGTGTCCCAGTTTTCCCACATCCCCTCCAACAGTTATCATCATCATTTCCTGTCATTTTAGCCAATCTGACAGGTGTGTAGTGGTATCTCAGAGTTGTCTTAATTTGCATTTCTCTGATCAATAGTGACTTGGAGCACCTTTTCATGTGACCGGAAATAGTTTCAATTTCTTCATCTGAAAATTGTCTGTTCATATCTTTTGACCATTTGTCAATTGGAGAATGGCTTGAATTCTTATATATTTGAGTCAATTCTCTATATATTTTAGAAATGAGGCCTTTATCAGAACCTTTGGATGTAAAAATATTTTCCCAGTTTACTGCTACCCTTCTAATCTTGTCTGCATTCATTTTGTTTGTACAAAAACTTTTCAACTTGATATAGTCAAACTTATCTATTTTATGATTAATGATGACCTCTAGTTCTTCTTTGGTCACAAATTCCTTCCCCCTCCACAGGTCTGAGAGGTAAACCATCCTACATTGTTCTAATTTGTTTATAATATCATTCTTTATGCCTAGATCATGAATCCATTTTGACCTTATCTTGGTATATGGTGTTAGGTGTGGGTCAATGCCTAATTTCTTCCAGACTAGTTTCCAATTATCCCAGCAGTTTTTGTCAAATAGTGAGTTTTTATCCCAAAAACTGGGGTCTTTGGGTTTATCGAACACTAGATTACAATTGTCATTGAATATTTTGTTCTGTGAACCTAACCTATTCCACTGATCCACTACTCTATTTCTTATCCAGTACCAAATGGTTTTGGTGACCACTGCTTTATAATATAGTTTTAGATCTGGTGCAGCTAGGCCACCCTCAACTTAAAATAAATTCTCTTGGGCACTTTATCACTCAATTTTTAAAAATTAGTGACAGAAAAAATTTCACAAGGAAAAACAATTCATATATCAAAAAAGTGCCAATCAGACTCATGTAAGATTTTTTAAAATAAAAACTAAAAACCACTGAAGAAGTGGAAATATGACATACAAGCTTTTTTTAAAAAATGGACCACCCATCAATTGTAGAATGGCTAAATAAATTGTAGGACATATGAATCAGAATATTACTGAGGTGTAAGAAGATGAAAGTAATCAATAAAAGTATGGAAAGATCTACATGAACTCATGCAGAGTGAAGTAAGAAAAACCAAGAAAAGAATATACACAATGACTACAACAATACAAATAGAAAGAACAAACACAAAGTGAGCACACACTACACACACACACACACACACACACACACACACACACACACAGATAAAATGAATTCAGTGAAATTTTAAAGGACAAGCATGGCTTGAAAAAGGAGATTTAAGAAGACATTCCTACTTTACCTCTTTACAGAGGTAGGAGATCCATAAATGCTTAACATTGAACATATTTTCAGACTTTTTCTATGTGTTGATTAATTATGCTAATTTTTCCTCTTCTTTTTTTACATTAAAAACCTTTTTGTCTTATAGGATGGCTCTGTGGAAGGGGGATATTATGATGATTAAAAAATGTCAATTAAAATTGATTAAAGAATTAAAGGAAAAAATGAGCTACTAATCCAGAAGTTTCCAGCAAATCAAAATATGTGGGTTTGAAGATATAAAATGGATATCTAAGGTACAAAAGTTCTTTATAGAGTTTACAAAAAATAACAATTCTTACAAATTCCAAGTTTTTGAAAGGGAAAATGAATCTTCAAAGAGAATAATATTAAGTATTCAGAACATACTCTTAAGTCAGAATAAACTAGTTATTTAAATGTAAGACCTTTTATAATTATATAAGATGTTACAAAAAGAAATTTATGTAGAAAAAGAATAATGAAAGAAGGTCAGTTAGTTGTTGTCCTTCATGCTTAAAAAGGACCAAAAAGACATCACTATATTAGAGTCCAATTATAGTGTGTCCAATAAAGTGTATCAACTTTGGCCGATCAGACCAACATGAGTTGGAATGCTCCACCACAGGTAGAATATAAATAGTCCCTATGAACATTTGGGGCAGCTTCTCTAATTTTGTGCATTTCACATTTCTTTTGGGTTAATTCAATTCTACTTTGCTCATAGAGCACAGTATCTTTCTGATGAAGGCACACCATCCTGGGCCAGTATCTCCTATGTTGTATAATCAATTCTAAAGGTCAATAGGAAAGGCAATTCCAACAGACAAGAGACCTGTAAACTAAGCCATTATCAGGGGGCCTAGGTGATTTTTCTTGGACTTTGCTTTCTCACCTTCTTGCTTCTAACTTACTCCAATCCACTGCCTTGGAGTTTGTTACTTCCCTCCTTATACTACCGTAAAATTACAGCATTCATGAGCTGGAATGGAGAAAATCTACTTTTGTGGGAACCCTCAGACTCCAAACTCTTCTCTAGGACAAGATTCTCAGATCTGTTTTTTATCCTCCAGGAAGAGAGCCTCAGATACCAGCTCCGTTTCATTATCTGATCTGAGTCATTTCCAATACACTAATGGTCAAAGGTAATCAAGGAAATATGAGCTATCAATAAACACATTAAAAAAAAAACAACCCCAAATTATTCAACTTAAGAGGAATTTTACTATAAGAGAAGTTCAAATTGAAACTCTTGTGAAGTTCTACCTCACATCTGGTAAATGGGTAATAATGACAAAGAAAAATGACAATTGTGGAGGGTCTATAGGAAGACTGATGCATTCAGCGTAGTCTGATGGAATTGTGGAATAGCCCAATTGTTCTGGAAATCAGCTTAGAAATTGGAAAATAAATTGGAAAGCAAAAAAGAAACTTTCACCCAGGGATGCATTACTTATATTATACTCCGGAGATCAAAGACAGAAAGGATCCACATATACAAAAGTATTTTTAGCATTACTTTTTGTTGTTGCAAAGAATTGGAAACAAAGTAGGTATCCAACCAACCAACTCAACCATTGGTTGAATGAATTATGGTATATAAATGTGATGGAATGTTATTGTACTGCAAGAAATGATGAAAGGTATCATACCAAAGAAAAGATATTGGGAGCAGCCAGAAAGAAACAATTTAAATACCGAGGAGCCACAATAAGGATCATCCAGGACCTAGCAGCTTCCACCTTAAAGGATCGAAGGGCCTGGAATCTGATATTACAAAAATCAAAGGAACTGGGATTACATCCAAGAATAAGCTATACAGCCAAAATGAGCATTATTTTTCAGGGAAGAAGATGGTCATTCAATGATATAGATGAATTTCACCTATTTCTAATGAAAAGACCAGAACTGAACAAAAAATTTGATGTCCAAACACAGAACCCAAAAGAAACATAAAAAGGTAATAATAAGAAAAAAAAAAACTCTTGAGAACTACATTTGTGTTATGGATATAATCAGAGAATGAGGGTTGATTTTATTATGATATTATAATTATTATGATAGTATGTTTATGATAGTATGACACTATGAAAAAGAAATTAGAGGTAGAAAAGGGATAATAACACTGGAAGAAGAGGAAAAAGGGGTAAAATAAGGGAAATTACATCACATGTAGAGGCAAAGAAAACCTATTATAATTGAAGGAAAGAGGGGAGGGGGATGAGCATTGTGTTAATCTTAATCTCATCAGATTTGGCTCTGAGAGAATAATAGACAGATTTGGTATCACAAAGAAACTTGTTCTACCTTATAAGGAAATAGGGGAGGAAGGGGGGGGAAAGAAAGGGAAAGACTAATAGAAAGGAAAACAGAAGAATTAGGGGAAAGGTGTAAAAAAGGGGGTGGGGCTCTAAAGGGGAAGATTGTTTGAGGAAGTGGTTATCAAAAGCAAAATACCAGGGAGGAGGGAAAGGGAATAGGAAAGAGAAAAGCATAACCTAGGGTAAATAAGATGGCAGGAAATACAGAATTAGTTATTTTAACTGTGAATGTGAATGGGATGAACTCTCCCATAAAGTGGAAGTGGATAGCAGATTGGATTAAAAGCCAGAATCCAACAATATGCTGTTTACAAGAAACACATTTAAAGCATAATAATACATACAGAGTGAAGGTAAAGGGCTGGAGCAGAATCTATTATGCTTCAGGTGAACAAAATAAAAGCAGGGGTAGCAATCCTGATCTCAGATCAAGTAAAAGCAAAGATAGATCTAATTAAAAGAGATAAGGAAGGACACTATATTTTACTAAAGGGTATCATAGATAATGAAGCAATATTAATACTAAACATATATGCATCAAGTGGTATAGCATCCAGATTTCTAAAGGAGAAGTTAAGAGAGATGTAAGAAGAAATAGACAGCAAAACTATAGTGGGGGATCCCAACCTTGCTCTCTCAGAATTAGATAAATCAAACCACAAAATAAATAAGAAAGAAGTTAGAGAAGTAAACAAAATGTTAGAAAAGTTAGGTATGATAGATCTTTGGAGGAAATTGAATGGAGACAGGAGTTTACTTTTTTCTCAGTGGTTCATGGAACTTATACAAAAATTTACCCTGTGTTAGGGCATAAAACCCTCAAAAGCAAATGCAGAAAGGCAGAAATACTAAATGCATCCTTTTCAGATCATGATGCAATAAAAATCACATGCAATATAAGGCCAGAAGAAAATAGACCAAAAGTCAAAGGATATGAACAGACAATTTTCAGAGGATGAAATTAAAACTATTTATAGTCATATGAAAAGGTGCTCCAAATCACTATTGATCAGAGAAATGCAAATCAAGACAACCCTGAGGTACCACTTCACACCTGTCAGATTGGCTAAAATGACAGGAAAAGTTAATGATGAATGTTGGAGGGGATGTGGGAGGGCTGGGACACTGATGCATTGTTGGTAGAGCTGTGAACGGATACAGCCATTCTGGAGAACAATTAGGAGCTATGCTCAAAAAGTTATCAAACTGTGCATACCCTTTGACCCAGCAGCATTTCTATTGGGCTTATATCCCAAAGAAATCATAAAGGAAGGAAAAGGCCCCACATGTGCAAGAATGTTTGTGGCAGCCCTTTTTGTAGTGGCTAGAAACTGGAAATTGAATAGATGCCCTTCAATTGGAGAATGGCTGAATAAATTATGGTATATGAATATTATGGAATATTATTGTTCTGTAAGAAATGACCAGCAAGATGATTTCAGAGAGGC
>JAJPUD010001843.1:257348-372518 GCA_023553655.1 Myrmecobius fasciatus | reverse complement strand
GATGTGAAATGTGGACCACAACATAACCTTCTCATACTCCTTGATTGATGTTTGCTTACATTGTGTTTCTTTTATTTGATATATCGTTTGTGTAGATAAGATTTTTCTTGCACAACAATGATAAGTTTGGAAATATGTATACATATATTCAATTTGCCAATATTTTAACATAATTAACATGTAGTGGATATCCTGCCATCTAGGGGAGGGGTGGGGAGTTGGGGGCAAAAATATGTAACAGAAAGCTATGTAAGGGTTATTGTTGAAGAATTATCCACACATATGTTATGCAAATAAAATAAAAAAAAATAATTAAAAAAAAAAGAAATAATGTCAGCTGTTAACCTGGTATCAGGTAGCTTCATAAAGGATTGGTTTTTATTTGAGCTTTCAGAACCCTTCAGCCATATTCTTTTTTCATATTTAGGGCAATAAGATTAAAAGAAAAAAGCAATAGGGCATAAGATTATTTATTACAGAGCATATTTTGTTTTGTAAATCCTGACAAGTGAGCATCTTAATGCCTTATGTACATCTGGCCTATCTTTTCATCAGAGGAAGGTGACTTTTTCTACTATACTTATAAAAAATATGTAAAACAATGCCACTTGTCACATTTTTGTTGAAAAAAATAATCCTTTTTTAATAAAAATGCTATTTTTATTATGTGAGGAGTTTATTATTGCAATTTTAAATTTTTTAATTTATGCATTTTAATTTCTAATATGGTTAATTATTGATTTCTATAACCTACATAAATAAAAGTTCTTTGGGGTTCTCAATAAGTTTTCTGAGTGTAAAAAGGTCCTGAAAACAAAAATTTTGAGAACCCCTTCCTTACAGGTAAGTTCCCAAAGCCCAGGAATAGCACCCACCACCAATTCTGCTTCCAGCCTGCTTTCTGTAACTATTATCTGGGGAAGCAGCTGCTGTGGAGATGTGATCTGGCAAATGTATTTGCAGCTGTGAAATCTCCTGCTTCTTAAGTAGCCGTAGATATCCAAATTTGGAAAAAACATTTTTTCCAGTACAATTCTCAGCACTGAAAAATGATTTAACATTAAAAATAATATAATTTTAAGATTAGAAATTTCACGAGAGAAGATTCCTTACAATCTGCTTTGCTACCTGTATCCTAAGGACCATTGAACTTTTCTTTTCATTCATTCTTTTACTCACTCACTCACAGTCCTGTTGTGTCTCAACCTCTAATTTTACTGGTGTAAGGAAACCTGGACATGGAAAAGCCATCTAACAATATAGATTTTCATGCCTTCAGTACAGGTCTTTATACCTACAAGACTGGCTTTCTATTCACTAAGCCATTTTTGGAACTTAGCAAAATTTAGTCTCATGTGAAAAACTACAAATAACCATGAATTATTTCAAAGAGAAGGCCATTTTTAGATAGACCTATACTGACAAATACATAGCAGAATATCTTAATTCCTTATTTCACATTTTCCAAAATCTAAATGACTATTTTATTCTTTTTTTCTGATAAATATGATTTAATTGTAGCATAACCTACTTTGAAATATTCTTTCAATGCTTTGGAATTATAACATTTAATGTGAGGAGTCTATATAGTTTCCAGGAAGAGGCATCCCTTTTTTGTCTCACATACCCATCAAACTGAACACTTAATCATGATTTTGTTCTGGGTGGCAAGAATTATATGATTTCCTCTGATATAGTATTGGAACAAGGGAGCCTTCTCAAGCTGTATAAACTCTGGCATTTAAAGCCCTTTACCACCTGGCCCCAGACTACTTTTCCAGATGCATTAATATTTACCATTCTTTCTATATTTTATGGTTGGCTTTCTTACTGTTCCTCACACAATTTATTTTTTCTCCTGCCTCAGTGCCTTTGTAATGATTTCCCCTCATATCTACAAGGTCTTCTAGTCATTTCTTCCCATCAAAGAAACTTCTCTACTTTCAAAAAAAATTCTTTCCTTCTTACTTTATTACTAGGCCTTAAATCTTATTTTTCTACAATTATATTATAGTGTATTCAAATCTAGAAGCAATTATTAAGAAGCAATTATAAGGCGAGGCGCTGTGCTAAGTGCTGAGGTTATAAAGGCCAAATTAAAAAAAAAATTACGAGTCTAATTTAAGAGATAGGGTGCTGCCCAATGCTATGTGCTATCAAGATAGAGCCAGGAGATGGTCTTAGAAGGCACCTAACTAGCCTGTTCCAGAAGGGGGTGTCTGGGCGCAGGATGTGGTTTTCCAGACTAGGTGGAGATGCAGGTGGAGGAACCGGAGGACTGCAGATGCCTCCCACTGCTGGGACCGCGGAGAGCTGCAGGAGACCTTGGCAAGCAAGGGGCGGAGCAGCATTTTTGCCCCGCCCCCACAGGTTGGTGTCACCTGGGGATTTGGACTAGAGGCAAGTGTGACGCTTATGAACTTGACCTCAGAGCCACTCCCACACTCTCAGGGCCGGGACAAGGACAAAAGACTCTCCGGCTTGATGCGAAGCTAAGCAGCCAAAGCCTTCTCCTCCATCCCGGCACCACTCTACATCCCGCACTTCAGAACATCCCAAGGTCCAACTCAGCCCGGTCTTGTCATGAGCCCCGGGTCACGGAGTGTGACTCCAGCGTTGGGGCTACTCGGCCCTTCATCATCATTACTGCTGCTGCTGCCGCTGCTGAACCTGCCCCCAGTGCGCGGTGAGTGCCATAGAATAAGGAAGGTGGAGGGAGGAGGAGGGACGAGCAGGTTTGGAGGCAAAAGAGAAAGACAGCGAACTAGACAAGGACCTTGATTGGAGCGGTGAGGGCGGGGGAGGAAGGAGAAAGGATCCGTTGTCATAACAACAGAGAGGCCGGGGATGAAGGAGGATGAAAAACAGATGATCCTGATCTACTTCTGTACTCGCGATGGCTTCCCTAGCAGAAATTAACGGAATTAAAGGATCATGGAAACCAACCAGCCAAATACTACCAATAAAAAACAAGCGAAGAAATAAGATAAACCCATTCCAATTCCTCCTGAGGACCTCGCCCGAAAAAAACAAAACAAAACAAAACACAAACCTATTATCTATCTTTGTTAGTCATGGAGCAGTAGCAGATTTAAGTTGAGATATTTGATTATTGGTAAGGAACTAGTTGCAGCTTTATTTTCAAATGTGGCATTTCCTGCTTTGGGAGTGTGCAGTACAAAGGTTAAATTTGGAATAGATTAGAATTTCTTCAGAAACTAAGAGATCATCCTCACTGAGAAATTAACACACCTTGCCAAAAGGGTGAAAGAAGGACACATCATCTAATGGCTAAAAGGTTTATTGATGTGAATTAGTGAAGTCTGGGATGCCTTCCAATGGGGATTTTTTTTCTGTACTTGAAGTGACCTGCAAATAGTTCTTGTTTGTAGGTGTATATTCCATTTTTCTTATTGTTTCTCTCCATGTAGGTACTTGTGGTGTCCCAGAAAGATTACCATTTGCTGTGGTAACAGAGGAGTCTGCAAGCCAGGAAAACTTTCTTGAGGGTGCCAAAGTGACATATACTTGTCGACCAGGTTATACTAGAAACCGCTATTTCTCACCTACACTTACTTGCCTTCCAGATGGAAGATGGTCCAAGGCAACTGAATTTTGTAAAAGTTAGTATGCTTAAAACATTTACTCTTACTTTTTTGCTCTGCCCCTCCTTTTCAATTAATTTCAAAAGAAGCTTTTCCTCCTTCTGTTCTTACATTTAAACCCTTTGATTTTATTTAAAGTGTGAAATTATTATTATTATTTTTTTAGCAAATAGGTGAATTAAGGCAGATTTCCTGGATGAAAACATGAAACAGCCATTTTAAAAAGGCCACCAAATATGTGTCAGAATTTACTGGTTTTTGCAGAAAATTGAAACAAAACTTCAATTAAATTCAATAAAAATTAAGTATTTAACATGCAAGTTCTGGGGGATACAAAATAACTGTAGGAATTTCCTAATCTTCTGGAAAGATAGAGTACTTAAGAAAGATAAGGAAATCTAAGAACATGAAAAGATGAAAAGAAACGGGCAGCTAGGTGGCGCAGTGGATAGAACGCTAGCCCTGAAGTCAGGAGGACCTGAGTTCACATCTGGTCTCAAACACTTAACATTCTCTAGCTCTGTGACCCTGGGTAAGTTACTTAACCTCAATTGCCTCAGCAAAAAGCCAAAAGAAGAAGAAGAAGAAGATGATGATGATGAAAAGGGAAATCAGGGGAAAAAATCCTAGCTTCTCTAGGATCCCCTAAATTGAATGTTTAAGGAATCTAGGAATTCTGAAAGATAATTGTGAGAAGGGGACTGGTGTGACTACATAGAAGTAGACAGAATAAGAGGGCAGATCTTTGTAACTGATTGGTGGTGAAAATGAGGAAGAATAGAGTCACTGAGGATTCTGAGGTTGTGAACCTGGTGAACCAGAAAAATGGTGGTGCTTTCAACAGAAATAAGGAGGGGTGGGTTTAGAGGGAAAAATAAGCCCTGTTTTCATCATATTAAGCTGGAAATATTTATGGGATATTTCCAACAGGTTATTGATGAAGTTCAAGACAGAGCTTGGGGCTGAATATACAAGGTTAAGAGTTAGCAGCATATAGATTATAATTGAACATGGAAGTTGATGATATTGACAACAAAAAGAATACAATGAGAGAAAAGATGACCTAGTGAAATCTAGTATAAAAGATACTGGGCTCTGAGTCCAAAAGGACTTCAATTCAAATAGTCACTTAATCTTTAAGTCACTTTCCTCCTCTATAATATGAGGGAATTGGATGAAATGGCTTCTGAGATGTCTTCCAGGTCTAGACTTGTGATCTATCCTATGATTAGATGAGGGCATGAATGATGAATTAGCAAGCCTTAAGTTACCTTTTGTGTGCATATAAGATTATTTAAGTGGGGAAAAAGTAATAGATAATAGATTTTAATATAACTGCAATTTGTAGCAAAAAGGTACTAATCATGGACATTTGTAATAAATATGTACTCAGTGGCTTCCAGAAATAGTTAATGGGGACACATAAAAAGGATGACCCTTTTAACAACCTGATCATTATAGTCTTGATCCTTTTAAACACCAATGACCATATTTCAATTAATCATTAGTTGGTCATATCTTAGAGCTCATTGACTCTTAGAATTCTAACATCTCCAAAAGCTGATAGTTTGTATTCTCTGATCAGAAATTTCCATGTTTTCACTTTTCTCTCTCTTTCACTAACACTAAATCTATTCTTAGTTCTTTACAATTTGAAGATAGCATTTTTACTTTTGCTTTTTATATAAATAAGGATTTACTAAATGTTTATTGAATGTGGCCTGCAGTTCTTTAATACAAAGATTTCAAACACAAGGTCCTTTGTGTTGCAGTTTAAGAGTGGCAGAACCAGGTTAAAATGTAATTGGTAAATATTTAACAAAATAAGTAAAAATACAATAGAACATAGATAATGTTGATACATGGTTTTCTAAGTCAGTATATATTTGCAGGTATCCTTATTGTGGTTTACTGATCCCCTTTGTATTTGAGATTGACACTACTTTATTCCATCACTCATCTCCCATTTTTGCTTCCCTTTGATTCCTGGGTCTGCTACTTTGACCCAATGATATACCACTATTGGAAATACCTCGTCTTCCTTTATCATCAAAGACAAAGACTCTCACTTTTGCATTTGTAGCCCTATTGCTGAGCACGGTACTTTGGCACCTAATAAATAAACAATTAATAAATGATTTTCCCATTCATTAATTAGCTTTCATATTTAATATGATCAGAGAACAGATTATTATATTACAATGACCTTGACTTCAGAGAACTTATTATGAAATATACAGCTTTTCCTTCAGGGCAGAGTGAGCCATATACTAACAGGCAAAACAATGTGCCAATTTTGTTTATCTACTTCTTCATTCCAAAGTAGGATTCTTTAAAGGAAGGGGGAGGATATTTGGAATGACAGCAATGCATAAGAAAGACAGCATGAAAAAAATATACCTGCTCACAAAATCCTAGGTAGACCCAAGACACCATGATTCAGTAGGAAGAAAATTAAATAAGAGACTGTCATAAAAACATTATTGTGCTTAAAAATATTGTGTTCCCTCTGTTTATCTGTTGTCTCCCTTTCCCTCTGCATTTCCTACCTTTGTAATCTCTTTCATTAAAGTTTTTGTTGCAATCTCTGTGGAGATGACTCTTAAATCTGTATCTCTAACCTTGACCATTCTTTGGAGCTCTAAACCAGAATCTCTTTCTTTTTACAAAGGGATAAGATAGACAAACAGTCATAGATATATAAAAATATATATATTTAGTAACAAATATATATGTATATATATCTGTCTAGATACATAGATAAATGTTTAGGTATATATAAAAATAAAAATAAAATACATCTATATCTGTGTTTAGATATAGATGTTTTGCTATATAAATATCATAATAAAATTATAGCTATAAGCTTATAAGATATATAAGCATAGATATAGCTATAATTTTATTATGATATTTATATAGCATTAATTGCAGATATGTTATTATAGATGTTTTTATTTTATATGTGTGTATATGTACATGTGTGTAATATATATGTATATATATATAAAGATATAAAGATGTGTAGATAGATAGAAACAGCAATACATGCACACATACATTCACAACCCTAGATTCCCCAATGGTACCTCATGTGCTGTACTTAGTATGTCAAAAAACACTTCCATTAAACCTACTCTTCTTTGCAACTTCACTATTACTATCTTTGGTACCACCATTCAGTCAATCTCCACTGTTTGGAATTTTAATTTTTTTTTTAATTTTCCAGTTGTTGCCTCTCATATCCATTTATCAAATTCTATTGATTCAATTTCTGTGTCTTTTTACATGTCTTTTTATACTCCCTTCCTATCTATCTTCCTATCATGGACAAGGATTTTTTTCCTTTATTGTTTTGTTTGGTGTTATTTAAAGAATGGGATACCCTCTCTCTCCCAGGATAAAAGGACAATGGCCACTCATGGATCAGATCCCAGTACTGATTGATGTGGGAGCTTTGACCAGCTCCGTTTCTAACTGAGCCAGTTATCCCTGCCTTAAGCCATCTGGTACCCTGCTCTCCTTTCTTCCTAGTTATATCATGTCTCTGCTCAAAAAATATCTAGTGGCTCCCTATTACCTACCAAGTAAAGTTTATATTATTTTTTTAACATTCAAGAACCCAAACAATCTAATTTTATACAACCTTTCCAGCATTAGATCATATTATTTTCTTCCACATAGTCTAAGCTAGTCAAATTCTTTGCCTTTCCACTCCTGCTCTCCCACCCATACTACCAGATGTACTTTGTGTTTTCCTAGCTCTATAAGTCTATGCAAACTCTCTTCCTTATGACTATATTACTGATGACACAGATAAGCCCTGAACTCACACAAACTGGGTCTGATCATAGGAGAAATATCTAAATGCAACCTACATTTAGTTTGTTTCTCAAGTTTTCCTAAATGTGGATAACAAGGTCCTAGTTCCCATACAAGCTGTCAAGGTAGCAGTTTATATATAAATAGAACAGTCTATTTCACTGCACAGAAAAATGCAGATGCAAAGTACACACAGGAGCCCATAAACAAATCTAAGAAAACACAAAGCATTCATAAAGCCCATATCAGGACAACCCTTTTACACTGTGATGGATTCTGTACCTCTCAGATTTGAAGTAGTTCATATTGTTCTCAGAAGACAATTACTTTGGGGCTACAACTCCTAATATGGCCTGAACAATTCATATAACTCACTAGTTTTTTTTTGTTTTTGCTTTTTTTTCCTAGCATGACTATTCAGAAACTATGTGGGAAATCCACTCTTTTTTCCTAAGAAACACACAACATCAAGAAATTTTTTCTCTTCAGAAAACCTGATCTTTGAATGCTTGAACTTGGGAACTCTTGATGTGACCCACCAATCCCAAAGTAATATTGCCCAATAAATCTCCCACAAGTCAATCCCAAAGTAATATTGCCCAATAAATCTCCCACAAGTCAATTCCAAAGTAATATTACCCAATAAATCTCCCTTCTTTGACCAAAAGGCTAGGTTCAGGATTTGGGGTATATGTGGAATTAAAAACTTTTTTTCCCAAAGAAGTTTGGGGTTCACAAAGATAGTTCATGAACAAGATAGAATGCATGCATGTCTACTTCTATCATGAATTTCTGCAAGAAATATAAATAGTGCTCTCAGTTCTCCCCATTTCTTGAATAAGGTAAATTCCTCTCAATTTGTCTTCTCAGATTAACTGTAAGAAGAAAAGATTCCTATCTGTCTTTAGGGAGGCATTCTAGTGTCTGTGGGAAAGGGACTAGGTGATTGATCATATAAGTTTGTTTTGCTGCTTAATGGCCCGTTTTCTGAATACAGGAAAGAGACAGAAAAAACAGAGACAGAGACAGAGAGACAAAAAAAAATTCAGAGCTTGTCTTAACATACTTTTATAGACCATGGAGGAGTTTAACTCCTTTAACAAGAGTCTATTCTGTACCCTCTTCCTCTCAGCAAAGCTCCAATAGGTATGCCCACACTTTTATGGGAAAATATTCTTCATATGAATCTATGAAATAGCATTTATTAACATTTAAGATGTATTATACATTTTGTTAAGTGACAGGGATACAAATGCAAAAGCAAAAATAATCTCTGCCCTCAAGGAGCTTATATGAGAGAGACAACATATATAGGGGAATGGTGGCCAAGAAGGAAGATATTGAGTCATTGAGATGAAGAAGTAAGCTAGAGGAGAAGAGATATAACCAATTCTTTCTAGGAACAATGAGAGAATTTTTTTTATTATAGTTCCAAAAACAGAAAGGAGAGTGACCAACTGAAGGTAGCCCTAGAGCAATATAACAGCTGATGAATGATGGTCCAGAAAGTAGAGGAGATTCATGATCTATATATAATGGCGACCATCAATCAAGATGAGGAAGAGGGGAAATAAAAAGGCAAAGGTGTTCCAGGGCATAAAAAGGTTGAATACTTGAGAGCTTGGTTTTTAGTTTTGTAATTTCATCAAATAAGTTGAGAAACTCATTGATCAGGGACTCTCATCAACTACCTTACGACTAGAATGTCCTTGCTCCCCATCTTCACTTATTTAGTTTCCATCCACTACCTAGTGTTGTGCCTTGCATACATTATAACATAATAAATACTTATTGAGTACCAGCTTTTCTAAGTGCTAAAGCAAATCTGAAATTTAAATAACATACAGCTCCTGTACTTTATGGAGATTTTAACCTAGTAGCTCAATAAGACATCAGCACAAATAGGTATACTATACACCACACACAATAAGCATATTAGGGAATAACAAAGTGCCCTATAGAATTGAAGCAAGGAGGAAGGATTATACAAGGTTTCATGGAAAAGGTAGCATTTGGATTGAGCTTTAACAGACAAATTCTTAGTAAATAATTAATATTAATTATTTATTATTAAATAGTCAACAAATATTATATCATTAAATAATCAAGAGATATTTCAGTTGGGGAAGAAATTTTTAATAGTATTTTATTTTTTAATTGTATGTCAATACAAATATTAGCATTCATTTTTATAAGATTTTAAGTTCCAGGTTTTTCTCTTTACTTTCCTCCCTTTACCTAAAATAGTAGGTAAAATCTGGTATAGGCAATATATGTGTAATTATGTAAAACATTTCAATATTAGTCATAGTTGCAAAAGAAACAGATCATAAGGAAAAGAAAAACATGAGGGGAAGGTGGAAAAAGTAGGCTGGAATTTGTATTCAGAGACATCAGTTCTTAATCTGGATCTGGAAATCTTTTTCCATCATGAGTCCTCTATACCTGTCTGAGATCATTGTATTGCTGAGAAAAGCTAAGTCATCCGTAATTGAACATTATACAGTGTTGCTGATACTGTGTACAATGTTTTCTTGGTTCTGCTCATTTCACTTGGCATCAGTTTATACAAGTCTTTTCATGCTTTTCTGAAATCCTTCTGCACATCATTTCTTATTACACAGTAGTATTCTATTATATTCATATAACACAACTTGTCCAGCCATTTCCTAATTGATGGGCATGGGGAAGAACTTTCAGTTGGAGTCCAATGTTCCCAAATATTTCAATATAAGTATGTTCTTGATTTAAAGACTGTGTACTTCATATTATATAAAATGAACACTAATTCTAACTTTATTTCTTCCTAGAAAAACGATGCCCTAACCTTGAAGACCTAGTCAATGGTCATATTAATATTGAAGAGGACATTGTATTTGGCTCAACCATTTCATTTACTTGTAATGAAGGGTGAGTTGCTAATTTTCATGTATTATTAATAAATGATTGAAGAACCAAAATAAGATTAAAATTTTTATTTTAATTTTGTGTAGCCTACAGCCACTAAGAATTCTTTCTTTTTTTAAAAAATTCTTTTAGTTTTTTGTTCTTTTTCTCTTTTCTTATTTTTAAAAAAATTTCATTTAAAACTGAATACAAAATAAGAAAAAACTAAATATAAAAAGACAGAAAAAGAAAATTAAAAAAAAAACAAAAAATATTGTCATGTGCCCAGCCAGAACATCAGGGAGGATTCAAAACATGTAACAAAAAATTTCCATTTCAACAAAGCATATGTAATAAGAGAAAAGATTATATTTATGACTATCTTATCTTTTCTTTGTTTCCTTGTAGATTATGTTTACTTTTTACTTTATTTGCCCCCCTTTCATCATCCCACTTCTCCCAAACAAGCTATAGTTAAGCATAGGTGTACTTCTATATATGCATGTATGTATGCATGTGGGTATGTATATAAACCTATATAATCACACACATACATGTATGTATATGCACACATATACACAACATGCACCCACAAACATATATACACTTACACATATGTAGACATGCATCAAAACCAAGATGACATATAATGTAGATTTCTCTCTTGAATAAATTTTTTAAGTTTGACTTTGTCTGAGGTCAATGATTACTAGCCCTACTCTTTTTCCCTAATAAATTTTACTCCTTATCCTTGTTATAGTGTTTGTGTATATCTCCTCTTATTATCACTACTAACTCTTCTACTTTAATTCTATTCTTTAACTTGCCTTGCTATTACTTAACTTCTTCCATCCATGGATCCCTTCCTTATCTTCTCCTTTCACCCTCTCCCTCCCTCTTTATCCCACATCTATACCTTCTATATCTCCACATTATCCTATGCTACCTTTTCCCTCTTTCTTTATCCTTTTCTTATTAATCAGCACACCTTGTCCCATTGCCATAAATCTACATACCCTTCTATATCTCATCTTATCCTATTCCCTCCCTTTTATTTCTTTATAGATTTTGGAGAATGCTATACCCTTCATGGTGTGTGTGTGTGTGTGTGTGTGTGTGTGTGTGTGTGTGTGTGTGTTGTACCCTATTTAACCCATTCCTGATGTGAGTAGGTTTTCAGAACTATCAGCCCTCCTTCCCCCTCTAATACTTTTATGTCAATTCTTCCTCTAAACCTCTTTAACTACCTTTTCCTGGACTGTTTTGCTTTTTAGAATCAGATCATATTCAACTCTCTGTCAATCTTTTTTTGAACTATCCCTAACACTATGGTTTATATTTCCATGTATAAAACATTAAATAGTTTGTCTTTGTTGAATCCCTTGACATTAGTCTTTGATATTGGCTTTTATATATTAACACTTTTCTATTAAATTCAGGTTTGATTAAGACTAAATCCTGAAAATCTGTGAGTTCACTGAATGTCTTTTTTTCCTGTTCAGTATTATGCTTTGTTTTGTTGGATTCAGTATTTTTGGTCACAGACCTAATTCTTTTGATTGTTGATAAATAGTATTCCAGGACCTGCAGTCTTTATTGTAGCTGCTGATAAATCCTATATAATTCTAATTATAGCTCTATCATATTTGAATTGTTTGTGGTTGTGGTTTCTTGTAGAATTTTCTCTTTGATCTGGGAGTTTCAAAATTTAGCAATAATAGTCCTATGTGTTTTTCTTGTAGAATTTCCTTGAGGTAGCAATGAGTGGATTTATTCTGTTTATACTTTCTCTTCTTGTTCTACCACTCCAGGACAATTTTCTTTGATTATTTCTTGCATTATTGTGTCAAGGTTCTTTTTTTGGTCACAGCTTTCAGTTAGTTCAATTATCCTTATATTTTCTCTTTTTGATCTGTTCTCCAGATCTGTTATATGTTTCATATTCTCTTCTATTTTTTCATTGTTTCTATTTTGTTTTCTTACTTCTTGATCTCTTATAGTTTCAGTGGCTTCCCCTTGCCCAATTCTAATTTTCAAAGAATTATTTTCTTTTTAAAGACTCTGGTTCTCCTTTTCTAGTTGGCTAACTTTTATTTTAATAATCTTCTTGTTTTTCTTGGGCTTTTTTGTTTTTCTTTTAATTTCTCTCATATGATTTTAAAGTCTTTTTTGAGTTTTTCTACAAATGGGCAAGTACTCTTTTGGGGTAGAAGAGGCATTTTTACTTCAGTGTCCTCCTCTGAAGATGACCCCCCCAGTCTTCCCTATTCCCATAGTGAGTATCTGTGGTTAGATTCTTTGTTCTTTTCCTATTCATTTTTTAAAATGAGAACTATTAGTGTAAGCACCTCCAATCCTGAGGTGGGGAGATGGTGCCTCTGCTTCACTTCAGCTCCTGCAAGTACTCACAGTCAGCAGTGTTCCTGCCCAGTGCTTTTGTATTAATACAGGGGTGTGCTGGTCTTTTGGCATCCAGGTCCACATCTCTGCTGCACAGCTGGGTCTGCCATATTAATCAGCAGAGATTTCCTCAGTTTTGTAGCCTTAGACTCCAGACTCTCCAGGGCATTAGGGAAATGAAAGTTTCTTTGATGTGGACTGAGCTTTTTGTGATCCCAGCTAGCTTCAGGGCACCCTGCTTGCTGTTTCTGCAGAGCTAGCCTGGAGGTGTTGACACTTTACACAGGTTAAACTCCATCCTGGGGTCTTTTTTGGGGTATTCTCAGGTTGTCTCAGGAGGACCCCTATTTTGTCCCAAGTCCTATTTGCTTTTCATAGGTCTCTATTCACAATGAGTTGTGGTTTTGTTTTACTTATGGAGGACATATGGAAAGCTCTAAGGTGAGCTAAATCTCTAAGGATTCTTTCCTTAAAAAATTTTAAAACCTTCCTTTACTGTGAAAGAATAGGTTAACAGTCACTTTCATTTACATTAGGGCAGCCCAGAGTACTTTATGACTTTTGTTGTTGTGATCAAGCTAATTATCACATTTGATTGTTATATATTCCATCAATTGTAACTGGTTCAGAATGATTTCATATTATGATTCATGTTGTTGTTGATATTGTGTTTTTATGTCACAAACATTTTGCAATATTTCCTTTTCCCATTCCAATTCACCACTGCTCTCATCCCATGAGAGAGCCATCTCTTATAACAAAGAATTAAAAGAGATAAAGAAAACAGTTCAGCAAAACTAACACACTAACCAAGTCCAACAGAATTTGTTATATGCACTGTTCTTTATCTGTGCTCCTACACCTTTATAAACAAAGAGGGGGAGTTTATTTTCATATCTCTTTTTTGAGGAAAAAAAATCATTATAATATCAATTGTTCTGTTGTTCGTTATCTGTTATATTGTTATCATTTTTATATTGTTTTTCTTTTTTGCTTATTTCATTTTTCATCAGTTCATATGTGTTCCTATGTTTCTCTGTAGCCCTTATATTCATAATTTCTATTAGTAAAGTATTATTTCTTTATATTCATGTGCTACAATTTGTGTAGCTGTTACCCCCCCCCCCCCAATTAACGGGTATATATTTCATTTCTAGTTCTTTGTGACTGAGTCCAGTTTTTAGAGAATACATAACATATTTAAGTCCTACATTTAAAGAACATAATTGCATTGATTTTCATTGGTTACATCTTGAAAACTTACTTAATCTTATGGACATTTTTAGAGAGTAAACTTGCATAAGTTCCCTCTTCTGACATCTGGTTTGCCACATTCTCATAACGTTTTGATGTCCTCAGGAGATGGTTCTGAATTGTACCTTCCATGATGCTTTGAAAACAGACTTCCTCAATGGAGGAATTTGCAATAGGAAATAAATCAAGTATTTCTTTAAAAAAAGTTTTAGAACCTCTTTTTTTAACCGTTGTCAAATGTTTTCACTCATTTCCATTCCATCTGTACCTACTCCCACACCTGACATCACTCAACTTGTTTTTCCCAGTCTCAAGTATAGATTTCAGTAATGCTGGAATCAGATCTGCTACTGAAGTAAAGATTTCTATATGTCTCAAGCTAGAAGAGGCTTCAGAGATCATATCAACCAAACCATCCTTGAAGTGTGGATCTCCTCAAATGGTCTTATACTCTTCAACATTTGAAAATGTACATTGCCGAGGAATTCATAGTAACAATTCACATTTCTAAGGAAGATAAGCTCAGAGAAATTAAGTGATTTGCCCATACATATATATATAGCTAACTAGTGTCAGGAATAAAACTGCTGCTCTTTGCCTTAAACTTTATCTAAAATATCTTGCTCAATTTTAATTATCACATTTTAGGAAAAATATTAATTATTTTTAGCAAGCAATCAAAAAAGGGTGACCAAATGGTGAAAAGTCTTAGATTATGACATCACACTCACAGGAAAGAATTGGGGAGGGTGTTTATATGGAGAAAAGAAGTAGGAAGTGAGAAGAAGAGAAAGGGCTAATAAGGGCAATTTGGTAGCTATCTTCTAAGTATGGTCCAGCAATGCTCATAGTGACAGGCTCAAGAAATGACCTCTTGGAATCTCAACTCCCTCTTTTCCTTCTCTTCAGTGGGTGTAGGAAAGCTTGGGGAGAAGTAACCTGTATAATTGGAAATAATAAGATTAGCTTGTGAAAATTTTGATCTAGAACAAAGGTCCTACTTCAAGTTGCCTTCCTTTCTTTGAAAAGCTACAGAACTTAAAAAAAAACCAGAGGAACTCAAGACAGAGATGTAAAAAAACAGTTGATCAGAAAGAAATAATAAATGATTCCTTCTCTTGCACTGGACATAGGACCAGACTCTTTGGCAACTCGATTGCTTATATGCGCTTCTGAATCATAACTCAGAGGAGGAGAAAAACACTTTTAGTAAAGAGAAAATGGAAATCCTGAGAGGCAATAGCACTTCTGACCAAGGGATCAAGGACCCTGAAAGACAGTATTATTTCAAGTTCCAATGGAGGAGGGACTCTACACAGAAGTATTGATTGCAATCTCAAGGGATCAGGGACTCTTATTGGGTAAAGACCACAATGCAGACCAAGAGAACAATGACCACATCTCTCCCCAGATTATACTCACTTGGACACCAAATCAAGAAATAGAGTGGAGAAATAATCAAACAACAAAAAGGAATCCAACCATAAAAAGCTACTATGATAGGAAGATCAAGACATAAACTCAGAAGAAGATAATAAAATCAAAAGAACCATAAGCAAAGCCTCACAAAATTGTGAAGTAGACACAAGCTCAACAAGAATTATTGGATGAGCTGTAAAAATTTCTAAAATCAAATGAAAGTGATAAAGGAAAACTTAGGTAAAGAAATTAAAGCAAAGCAAGAAAATTTTGAAAAGACAACTAATACATTGGTGAAAGAGACACCAAAAATACACAAGAAAAAACCTTAAAAAACACAATTAACCAAATGGAGGAAGAGATACAAAAACCCGCTCATAAAAATAACACCTTAAAAGAAGGATTGGGCAAATAAAGGTGGAAAGATACAAAAACTTACTGAAGAAAAAAACTCCTAAGAATAGAATTGAGCAAGTGCAAACTAATGACTCATAAGAATAACAAACAATAAAACAAAATCAAAAGAATGAAAAAATGGAGGAAAATGTGAAATCTCATTGGAAAACAACTATTCTGGATAATAAATAATGTAAGAATTATGGTACTACAAGAAATTATCAAGTAAAACTGCCCTGGAATCCTAGAAACAGAGCAAAATAAAAAAATTGAAAGAATCCACTAGCAACCACCTGAAAAAAGAATCCAAAATAAAAATTCCCAGAAATATTATAGCAAAATTCCAGAACTCCCAGGCCAAAAAGAAAATACTTTAAGCAGCCAGAAAGAAACCATTTAAATACTATGAAGCCACAGAAAGGATTATCAAAGATTTGGCAGCTACCACATTAAAGGAGCAGAGGGCTTCAAATATGATACTCTAGCAGGCAAAAAAACTAGGATTACAATAAAAAATAACCTACCCAGCATAAGTGAGTATAATCCTTCAAAGAAAAAAAGATATTTAATGAAACAGATAACTTTCAAGAATTCTTGATGAAAATATCAGAGCTGAATACAAATTTTGACATTTATAAACACAACTCAAGAGAAGCATAAAAATATAAACATGACAAAGAAATCATAAGGAACTTAATAAGGTTAAATTGTTTTCCTTTCTATATGAGGGAGATGATTCATATATCTTGTAAGAACTTTTATCATTTTTAGAGCAATTAGAAGGATTCTAGATAGAAGTTACAGGAGTGAGTCCATTATATTTGGATGATATAGAAAATGCATAGACAAGAAAGAGGAATGATCTGGATGGAAACGACCAGCAGGATGATTTCAGAGGTGCCTGGACAGACTTCAGTGAACTGATGCTAAGTGAAATGAGCAGAACCAGGAGATCATTATACATGGCAACAACAAGACTATACGATGATCAATTCTGATGGACGTGGCTCTCTTCAACATTGAGGTGATTCAAACCAGTTCCTATTGTTCATCAATGAAGACAGTCATATACATCCAGAGAGAGGCCTGTGGGAACTGAGTGTGGACCACAACATAGCATTTTAACACTTTCTGAGAATGTTTGCTTGCATTTTGTTTTCCTTCTTAGGTTGTTTTTTTTTTCTCTTTCTAGATCTGATTTTTCTTATGCAGCAAGATAATTATATAGACATGTATACTCATATTGGATTTATCATATATTTTAACATATTTAGCATGTATTAGACTATCTGCCATCTAGGGGAGGGAGTGGGAGAAGGAGGGAAAAATTGGAACAGAAAATTTTGCAAAGGTCAATGGAGAAAAATTACTCATATATTCCGTAAATAAAAAGCTTTGATAAATAAATAAATATGAATGCATACATCAATAAAAGAAAGTGAACAGAAATCAGATATTTTTAAACTATTTTTTAGTTTTATTATAGGATTAGGCTCCTGTCATTAGGAAAAGCTAGCCCTAACTGCTAAGCCAGACTAACAGAGATAGTTAAGTTCAGTTTACCTGCAGATTTAGTGAATAGATAGATTGAAAAGACTTCATTATTTAGTAGTAGATAATTTAGAAGAATAAGATAATAATGAGATTTCTACCAGAAACTGAGGTTGACTGAGGCTAAATTCCCCTGGCATCTGGAGAAAGGTTAGCCAGAGGATAAGCCCCTTTTTTTCTGAAGCTAGAGTCTAAATTGAGTGATAGACTCTGCTAAGGATGATAGGGGGATACTGCTAACCACTGACTACAAGTTCCACTTTCCAAAACACTTTCTAGTTACAAAAGATCCCACCTTGTGGAAAGTTCATCTAGCATAAGATTAAAAGAGTCTGGGGTAACTTATCAGGTAACCTGCCTTGTCTAATAGAATTTTGTTCAAAACAATTTTCTATATTTTTCCGGTCCCTCTTTTTTTTAAAAAATAACTATCATCTCTGTAAGCCATTCTTGTCCTTGATCTCTGAAGAGTTAAGTGACCTGATTTAATATACAAATTTTAAGAAGGGTCAATTAGTGAATTGGATGTGCAATTAAAAAAAAACTAGAAAAAGAACAAACTAAAAATCCCAAATTGAACATCAGAATGAAGATCCTAACGATCAAAGAAGAGATTAATAAAATTAAAATTAAAAAACCCAACAAATAAAAACATTGGAATGATAAAACAAGGATCTTGTTTTATGAGGAAAAAAAGGAAAATAAAATAGATAAATCATTAGTTAACTTGATTTTAAACAAATTCTTAGTTCAAAAATAAAAAGGATGAATGTACCACTTAATATAGTTGAAATTAAAGCAATTATTAGAAGTTATTTTGTCCAATTATATGCTACTAAACCTTACAATCTATGTAAAATGGATGAATATGAAAATATAAAGTCAATATATTAACAGAAGAAAAATATAATAGTTAAATAACCCTACTTTAAAAAAATAAATTGAATAAGCCATTAGTGAGTTCCCTAAAAAAAGTCCCCAGGATCAGATGGATTCACAATAATCCCAATACCATATAACCTATTTGAAAAAATAAATAAAGAAGTCCAATCAAATTTCTTTTATGACAGAAATGCGATTTTGATATCTACACCAGGGAGAACAAAAACAGAAAAAGAAAACCATAAATCAATTTCTCTAATGAGTATGGATACCAAAAAATATAAGTAAAATACTAGTAAGGAGATTGCAGGAATATGTTACAAACATATTTATATTGGAAATGCAGAGCTGGTTCAATATTAGGAAAACTATCAGCATAATTCATTATATTAATAACAAAAACAAAAGTCATGTGATTATGTCAACAGATGCAGAAAAAAACATTGACAAAATACAATATCCATTCCCATGAAAAACACTAAAAAGCATAAAAATTAATTGAACCTTTCTTAAAATGAGAAGTAATTTCTATCTAAAACCCAAAATAAGAACTATCTGTAGTAATATCAGAAGATAAATAGGAATGTTCATTATCACCCCAGTTACTCAATATTATACTAAAGATGCTAGCTATAGCAAAAGGACGAGAAAAGAAATTGAAGGAATAAAAACAATCAATGAGGAAACAAAACTATCACTATCACTTTGCATAATGATATATTTAGAAAATCAATTTAAAAACTAGTTCAAATAATAAACTTTAACAAAGTTGCAGGATATAAAACATACTCATATAAATCATCAGAATTTCTATATGCTACCAACAAAATCCAGCAAGAAAAAATAGGAAGAAAAATTCCACTTAAAATAACTGCATACAATATAAAATATTTGGGATTCTACTTCACAAGACAAAGCCAAGAATTATGTGAACACAATTATAAAACCCAAATAAAGACAAATCCAAACAATTGAAAAATATTAATTGCTCATGTGTAGGCTGAGCCAAAATAATAAAAATGACCATTCTACTTAAATTAATTAACTTATTCAATACAACACCAATCAAACTACCAAAAAAATAATTATTAGACTAGAAAAGATAGTTATAAAATCCATCTAGAAGAACAATGGTCAAGAATATCAAGGGGATCAATTAAAAAAAATTAGTTAAGGAAGATAGCCTAGCACTTATAGATTTAAAATTATCTTAGCCAGATTTCCATTTCTGACTAAAAAATAGAGTAGTGGATCAGTGAAATAGATTGATTACAGAATAAACAATAGTAAATAACCATAGTAATGGAGCATTTGATAAACTCAAAGAGTTAGCTTTTGAAGTAAGAACTCACTATTTGACAAAAGTTATTGCAAATTTGGAAAATAATTTGGCCAAAACTAGGCATAGATCAATTATCTCACACTGTATGCCAAGATATGGTCAAAATGGAATGATTTGGACATAAAGAGTGATATCATATGTAAAAGTAAAGTAAAAAATGGAAAAAATGTGTCAGATCTATAGAGAAGGGAAGAGTTTAGAAAGAAACAAGAAATAGAGGGGATTATAGGAAGTAAAATAAATCATATTTATTACATGACATTAAAAAGCTTTTGTGCAAACAAAACTAATGAAAATTAGACTGGGGAAAAATTTTGCAGCAAGTTTCTCAGATAAAAAGCCTCTGAATCAAATTTAAGGGAGGAAATGAGCCATTTCCCAGTTAATAAATGCTCAAATGATATGAACAGACATTTTTCAGAAGAAATCAAAGCGATCGATAGTCACCTGAAAAAATGCTCTAAATCACTACTAATTAGAGAAATGCAAATTAAAACAACTCTGAGATACCAGTTCACATTTCTGAGATTGTCGAAAATGACAAAAAAGGAAAATGACAAATGCTGGAGGGGAATATTGGAAAATTGGGTCAGTAATACATTGGTGGTAGAGTTATGAACTAGTCTAACCCTGCTGGAAAACAATTTGAAACTATGTCCAAAGGGCTATAAAACTGTGCTTGTCTTTTGTTCCATGAATACCACTACTAGGTCAGTATTCCAAAGAGATAAAAGAAAATGAAAATGGACCTATTTGTAATGTGTATGTGTGTGTGTTTGTATAGTAGGTTTTTGTGGTAACAGAATTAGAAATTAGTGGGATGCCCTTCCATTGAGTAGTGGCTAAACATATTGTAGTTATATGATTGTGATGGAATATTATTGTACTATAAGAAATGCAAGCAGAACAATTTCAGAAAAACCTGGAAAGACTTAAATATGAATTCATGCAAGATAGATTAAGCAGAACCACTAGAACATTATACACAGTAATACCAATATTGTAAAGAATGATCAAATGTGAAAGGAACTGTAACCAATGCAATGATCCATTATTTGATGATTCTTGCTACCTGTCTCTTAGTGCAAAGATGACAAACTAGAGTTTATTATGAAGCTTACATTTTCAGACTCAAAAGGAAGTTGAAGGAAGTTCTGAAATAGACATAAACAAAATGATCAGTACTATAATTAGTGTTGAAATATTAATTTTTTAAAAATTATTTATGAAAGGCATTTGTGGTTTCAGATATAGTCATCTGTTTCTTTTCTTTATGTAGGGAAATGTTTGGGTTTATTGATATTTTTCAAATTAATAATAATCATAATTAATGCACAAAAGTTTTTTTTTTCTGCACCCTTTGGCAGTCCAACTATTCACAATGAAATGGGGGTAGTATCCTACATCCTTCACAAAATGACTTAATTCTTTTTCTTTACCCAGTAATTCAATTTCTACTGCTAAAATCAATTGTCAACCTCATTGATGTTTTTTGTATGCAAAAGTTCTTTACCCTCTCACAAACCAGATGGCTTACTAGGAAAGAGACAGTGCTTTATCTTAACAAGATGATAATATGAAACAATCTCTTCCTATGTCTTTTTGGTACTGTTTTTCATGTATGTTTTTCTGGATGTGTTAATATTGTTGTTGTTTAAATAGCTGTGTGTACACTGCAGAATTTGAAAAAAACTCAAGTGATTATAACAATTTCTTTCCTAATTTCTTGCAAAATTATTTTTTCTATATCCATTGGAAAATACTCAGAATCTACAAAGAAGTGATTAAAAACTTAAAAGAATCTGCCCATTTCCCAAAGGACAGTTAGTGATTATTATCAGATTGTCATAAGCAATATTTGTCATGAAGATTTTACTTCTGTCATTTTTTCTTTTAAGAATTTTGAAATCATTCCTTTGGTTGTAAAGAGAGCTTTAGTTTGAGATAAATCCATTCACCTTTTTTCATGACCTTGTTTACTTACTGCATTCTTTCTATCAATCAACAGGACCTTTTTCTTCAATATCAAACCCCCAGTTATTCTTAACTGCCCCACAACTCACACAGGAACAAACAGAAATGTTTTTTTACTCTTATATTTTAGATTTTTATTAATTGGTCAGTCTCAAAGCCAATGTGAAATTATACATGAAAACCAAGTTGGGTGGAGTGCTCCTCTTCCAGAATGCCAAGGTAAGTTGCTAACCAAAGCCACAAGTTGAATGCTGTATTTTGCGAAGTAGATATAATTTAAAATTCCATTGTTATCAGAGCAGAGGGGCATATTTTACATATTGTGTTAACTTTTTTAAAAAAAAAACCTTAAACACTGGGCATTTATGAAATGAATAGAATGAAAGTACAATTCATTTTAAGATGTACAAAACCAAAATTTATTTTTTAAATCCGTGTAAGCTAATTTTATTAGTCATAGTTTGGACTTCCTTTTGTATTACTTAGAGGAATTTCTTATGGGCTTTTGTTTATAAATTATTTCAGATCTTATTGGTCTTTGAGATTTATTCTCTCATTTTCAAATAATAGCTATGTAATTAGGGATTAAAATCCAAATTTTTTATTAAAGCTTTTTATTCACAAAACATATGCATGGGTAATTTTTCAGCATTGACCCTTGCAAAACCTTCTGTTCCAAATTTTCCCCTCCTCCCCCCTACTCCCTCCCCTGGATGACAGGTAGTCCAATATATGTTAAATATGTTCAACCATGATCTTTCCTAGAACAAAGAAATTTTAAAACAGAAGAACAAGAAGAGAGGGAAAGTGCAATAAAACTGATCAACACTTTTATTTCATTAAATATCCATCCCCCCATCTGATTATACTTAGTTTTGTTGGGTAGTTTATTTTTGTTATAATTCTAGCTCCTTTGTCTTCCAGAATGTCATCTTTCAAGTCCTCCATTCCTTTATAGTGGTAATGACTAAATATTATGTTATCTTGATTGTGATTCCACAGCATCTTAATTCTTTCCTTCTGACTATTTTCAATATATTCTCCTTGACCTGGAAATTCTGGATTTTGGCTATATTATTTCTGGGAGTTTTCATCTAGGAATTCTTTCAAGAAATGACCAATGTATTCTTTAATTTTTTACTTTATCTTCTTGTTTTAAGATACCTGGTCAGTTTTTCTCAAATTTCTTGAAAGATGATGTCTAGGCTATTTTTTTCGTGACTTTCATGTAGACCAATGATTCTTAAATTACCTCTCCATTATCTATTTATTAGATTGGACATTTTTCCTATAACATTTCACTTTTTTCCTATTTTTTCAGCCTTTTGACTTTATGGCTTCTTAATGTCTCATGGAGTCATTAGCGTCCACTTGGTCAATTTTAATTTTTAAGGAGTTATTTTCTTCAATGAAAATATTTGGTCAGTTCTGATATCTGAAAAAAAATGTTCAAACATTCATTTCTTTATAAATTTTGATATCAGTTCTACATGTGGAATCATGCAAAATCTATTTCCATATTAGCTATATTGCAAAAATAAAGTAAAAATGAGAAAATTATACTTCAATTTGCTATTGGAGTTTATCAGTTCTATCTCTGGAGTGTATAGTATTTTTCATCATGACTTCTTTGGAATTTCCTTAGATCATTTATTGATCAGAGTGACCAACTTATTTTACAGTTGATCATCATTACCAACATTGCTGTTACAGTGCTCAAAGATTTCCTGGTTCTTCTTCACTTTGCATAGGTCCATATAGGTCTTGTTACATTTTTCTGAAACCAACCCTCTCATTGTTTTCCCCAACATGATAGCACTCTGGCACAATCATATGTCACCAGTTGTTCAGCCATTTTTCAATTGATGAGCATTACCTTGATTTCCAGTTCTTTGTCATCACAAAAAGAGTTACCATAAATATTTTTGTGAATAAAGATCCTTTTATTTTTCCTTTGAACTTTGGGATACAGTCCTAACAGTGGTACTGCTGGGTCAAAGGTTATGCAGTTTTATAGCCTTTTAGGCATAGCTTTAAGTCATTCTCTAGAATGGTTAGACTTCTTCACCAATCCACCAACAATTCAATAGTGTACTTATTTTCTCTCATTTCTTCTAATATGTATCATTTCTGATAAGTGTGAGGTGGTTTTTTTCCAGAGTTGTTTTAATTTTCATTTCTCTAATCAGTAAGGATTTAGAGCATCTTTTTAATGTCATTTGATAGGTTTGTTTTCTTCTTCTGAAAACTGCCTGTTCATATCTTTTGACCATTTAGAAACTGGGAAGGGCTTTTATTTTGTAAATTTGACTCAGTTTTCTATCTATTTGAGAAAAGAGAATTTTTCCAAAGAAACATGCTATAAAAAATTTTGATATTACTTCATTATCTATGATAGGGCTTTTTTCACTTGTGACCCTTTTTTTGCTTGAGCAATTTTATTTGATCCCAGATTTTTAGATATATAAAATAGGTATACAAATCAAGCATTTACTGGTAGTAAATCATAATTTCATGCCCGCTACATTCAATTATAGGGTCCTATATGGGGTCATTAAACATAGTTTACCTTTTACCTTTTAGCAAAATGTAGTTTCCATGATTATCTTTTTTGATTAATTCTATTTTTGCTTTTGATTTGTCTGAGATAGTGATTACTACCTCTGCTTTTTTAAAACTTTATCTGAAGCATCTTAAATTCTGATCCATTTTTTAATTTTAATTCTACACATGTTTTTCTATTTCAAATGTGTCTCATGGAAATAACATATTGTTGAATTCTGGCCTCTAATCCATTCTGCTATCTGCTTCTGTTTTGTGGGTAAGTTTATCCCATTCACATTGAGAATTAAGATTACTGTGTATTTGCTTCCATTCCATTTTCTCCAGATTACTCATTTCTCTTTTTTCATCCTGCCCCTCTTCAAAAGTCTATTTTGCTTCTGATCATACATCCCTTAATCTGCCCTCCTTTTTATCCTTTATCCTCCTATTTCTCTATTAGGTAAGATATTTTTATATATACAATTGAATGTGTTTATATAGTCTTCCCTTTTTGAATTGATTCCAATAAGAGAGAGATTCAAGCACTATATCCCTCTCCCTTCTATTTTCCCTTTCACTGTAAAAGCTCTTCCTTGTGTATCTCTTTTATGTGAGAAAATTTTCCCCATTCTCCCATTCCTTTCCCTTTTTCCCCAATGCATTCTTTTTTTTTTGAGAACACTTCAACATCAACTCATATGCATTACCTGTCTACGTAAACTCAAATACTGATAAAGTTCTTAGAAATTAATAGGGATATAAGATAGTATGATTTCACTGAGTCCCTTATGATTACTCTTTTATGTTTATCTTTTTATGCTTCTCTTGAATGTTATGTTTCAATGTCAAATTTTTTATTCAGCCCTGGCCTTTGATCAAGAATACCTGAAAGTTCTCTATTTCACTAAATATCAAATTCCTACCTAAAGGGCTTATGCTCAGTTTTACTGGATAGTTGTCATTGGTTGTAACCTAGCTTCTTTGCCGTCTGGAATATCATATTCTAAGCTCTCTGATCCTTTAATATAAAAGCCACTAAATCCTGTATAATGCTGACTGTGGCTCTATGATGTTTCTTTTTTATATTTTTTACCTTTTTATTAAAGATTTTTATTTCCAAAACATATGCATCATTAATTTTCAACATTCACTTTTATAAAGCCTTGTATCCCAAATTTTTTCCCTCCTTTTCCACTATCCCCTTCTCTAGAAAGCAACTAATCCAATATATGTTAAATGTGCAATACTTATATACATATTTCCACAATTATTTATGATATTTCTTTTCTGACTGCTTGAAATATTTCCTCCTTGATTGGTAGCTCTGAAATTTGGCTATAATATTCCTGGATGTTTCTGTTTTGGGATCTCTTTCAGAAGATGATTGGTGGATTCTTTAAATTTTTATTTTACCCTCTAGAATAAAAATATCATTATAATTTCTTGAACTATGTTTGTTGTATAGGCTCTTTTTTATCATGGTTTTCAAATATTTCAATAATTCTTTAAATTATCTTTTCTTGATCCATTTTCCAGGTCAGTTATTTTACCAATGAGATATTTCATATTTTCTTTTCTTTTTCTCATTCTTTTGACTTTATTTTAGTTTTTTATGTCCCTTAGAGTTTTTACCTTCCAGTTGTCTAATTCTAATTTTTTAAAAAAATATTTTCTTCAGTGAACTTTTGTACCTCCTTTCCCAGTTGGTCAATTATGAAAATTGACCAAAGTTTTAAGGAGATATAGTTGCTAATCAATGCCAGGACCTGTACTTAGTATAAGTATAAAGTCCCTTGTAATCTATTTTTGAGTAGTTGTCTGACCCTTTATGTTCTCTGAGCTGAAAGCTCTCAAAATTGCTGCTGCTGATGCTGTTGCTGACACATATGTACACTCTGGACAGGTCTCCATTCTGGTGTCACAGACCACTCCTGCAAGCCTCATATGTTTTATTAGGTTGAAAAATATTTTAACTGTACTTTTTGAGGATGCTGCCACTTCAAAATTTGAATTGTTGAGTTGAGTTTGTTTGTTGGGAAATATTGAGAGAGTTCAGTTGTATTGGTGAGTTTAATATGCCATCTTAGTTCTGCCCCCTCATCAGTTCTGATTTTTCAAGAATTATTTTGCTCAACATTTTTGTGTCTTTTATCAAATTGTTAATTCTTTTTTTAACAGTTTCCTTGCATAGTTATCATTTCTTTTCCCAATTTTTCTTTAGTACTCATTTAATTTATATTAATTTTTTTCTCTTTTAAAAACTTTTAACTTCTAGAAATTCTTTTTTTTTTTTTTTGCTTTTTGCTGAGGCAATTGGGGTTAAGTGACAAGTGACTTGCCCAGGGTCACACAGCTAGGAAGTGTCTGAGACCAGATTTGAACTCAGGTCCTCCTGACTTCAGGGCTGGTGCTCTAACCACTATGCGACCTAGCTGCCCCTAACTTCTAGAAATTCTGATGCATTTTTTCCCTTTTAGACTTGGCTTGTAGATATTTACAAGTTTTCTTCTTCTAACTTTGTGTCTTGAACTTTTCTGTCACTATAGCAGCAGCTTTTTATAGTCAGATCCTTTTTTTGTTTGTTTGCTCATTTTTCCAGCTGACTTCTTGACTTTGGACTTCACAATGTTTACTCCTGGCATCCGGCCTGAGCTTCTATCTCCTGTTTTCATGGTTAATTTTGGGACTGTGAGTTTTTGATGCTTCCAAAATGCTGTGATCTGGGTAGAGATATACCTTCCTGGTCTGCAAATTCTTGACCCTATTTGGTTCTGTTGGCTTATATGTAGTTGAGTTTTTATAAATTGCTGCTGAACTCAGTCACAGTAAGTGCCCTGGAAGGTTCAGTGTGATAGAACTGCTGGCTTCCTCTTGGTTTAGGTCCTGGCTTGATTTATTTCACTACACTCTTATGGATAGGGTTAAATATTAAAACTGAATCCCTTTCTCTTCTTGGGATTCAAGTTTCATAGCTATGGTTCAGGAACTTATTCCTTGCCACTTACATAGAAATAGAAGCCCTACTCCCTTGTGACCACAACTTATCTCTGCTCAGGAACTATGATCTGGAACAGAATAATTAGCAACTGAACTGCCATATGCCATCCATTCCTGTTTCCAGTGATAGTACAGGTATCCCCTGTGCTGTCTTTCTGCCTGAATGTTCAGTCTCTTTATTATCCTTGGGAACTCCTCTCCCCTCCTGCTGCTGCCACAGTACTGTGATGTTTCTGTCTGCTATCATGCTACTGTGGCTACACTGTGCTCCTGAGCAACTTCTACCCTACTTCTGCAGTTCTAGCTTCCCTCAGCTGGAAAACTGACTCTTTGTGACTTTTTCTTGGTTTTCCCAATCAGTAATTGGTTTGTCATGTTTCCTAGGTCATTGTGGAAAAGGATATGAAAGGGAAAAGGCAAAATTTTTACCTTTCACTCTACCATCTTGACTCCATCCCCAGGTGTAAGCAAATCAAATGATTGTTTTCCCTTTTTTTGGCAAAGATACTTTAATTTTTTTTCTTATTAAGCATAAATCTTTTTTTCATTTCTGATTAGGTTCAGGTTTGTAATGTATGTTGTTTTGGGGTTGCATCTTTATCTCTGCTTTTCAGAATATATTATTCCAGTTCCTTCTGGGGTTTCTAGTAGTTTCAAAATACACTTGTAGAAATTTGAACTTCTTTTCCTTTATATTAAGAAGTCATTCTTCTGACTGTGAATAATATGTTACTTCTTATTAGAATTATTCAATTTAAGTAATGTATATTTTAGAGTTTGAAGCTTAGGGTTTTTTATTATTTTCTAATGCAATCTTATTTTTTTATTAAAACTTTTTATTTGCAAAACATATGTATGGGTAATTCTTCAACATTAACCCTTACAAAGCTTTCTGTTACAAATTTTCCCCCCTAGTCCCCACCCCACCCCTAGATGGCAGGATATCCACTACATGTTAATTATGTTAAAATACTTGACAAATCGAATATATGTATACATATTTCCACACATTGTTCTGCAAGAAAAATCATATCTACAAGAAAGTAAAATCATAGAAAGGAAACACAATGCAAGCAAACATCAATAGAGAGCATGAAAATGTTATGTTGTGGTCTACATTTCACATCCCTCTCTCTGGGTGTATATGGCTTTCTTCATTGAACAATTGGAACTGGTTTGAAACATTTCATTGTTGAAGAGAGCCATGTCCATCAGAATTGATCATCATGTAATACTGTTGTTGCTGTGTATGATGATCTCCTGGTTCTGCTCATTTCACTTAGATCACTTCATATAGGTCTCTCCAGGACTCTCTGAAATCGTCCTGCTGGTCGTTTCTTATAGAACAATAATATTCCATAACATTCATATACCATAATTTATTCAGCCATTCTCCAATTGATGGGCATCCATTCAGTTTCCAGTTTCTAGCCACTACAAAAAGGGCTGCCACATGCTCTCCAGAATGGCTGGATCCGTTCACAGTTCCATCAACAATGTATCAGTGTCCCAGTTTTCCCACATGCCCTCCAACATTCGTCATTATTTTTTCCTGTCATTTTAGCCAATCTGACAGGTGTGCAGTGGTACCTCAGAGGTGTCTTAATTTATATTTCTCTGATCAATAGTGATTTGGAGCACCTTTTCATATGACTACAAATAGTTTTAATTTCATCATCTGAAAATTGTCTGTTCTAAATGCAATCTTATTAATAATGTTTTGTTTTCTGTGCTCTGGATAGTTTTTTTTTTTATTTCTTTCATTATGTTATTCAGCTTCATTTTGTTTTTAAATTGTCATATTACTCTGGGAGACTTCTGATTCCTAAGTTATCTCTCCAAATATTGTCTTCAAAATCAACAGCTTTTGCTCATATAAAGGCCATATTTTTTGTTACTATTACTGCCTCTAGTTATATATTTGAATTTCAAATCTATTGTTCTCTCTTTTGCTTCTTTGGGGAGATGACTATGGCTTCAAGATTTTTCTATTCTGCTCATTATTTCTAATATTTTTCTCTTTTAACTTAGAATTTTCTCTTTTTTAGCCATTCTGGGACAGACTGTTGTGATTCCATGGTTCCATCAGGCATTAGCTCCACTCTCTTTGAACAGTAATATTGATTTACAGATGTTTCTAATTTTTCAATGTTTTGTTATTCATCTTTCTACTTTTAATATCTTCTGTGTTTCTTTAGACTTTTAATTGGATTACTTCATCTTGAAATATTTGGTAATTTTATCCTCTTCCCCTTATATCCCCTGTTACTTTATGGCTACTCTCCCTTTAATACTAGGTATACCCTTGAGTCTAGATTAAAATACTATTTCAACTTCCTTCCTATTGCATTATTTACTTTTTTCACATTTTTCACAGCCCCAAGAAGTTTCTAGAGAGATAGGATCAGCTTAAATGGATTTCAGTCCCTTTTCTTTACAAATACACATGCTGACCATGTCCCAATTCACTCTGTTCTTTGTTCTCAGCTGGCTTATATTAGTATCTGCCAATTTTAGCTTAGTCAGGGAGGGCAAGATTAGTGTTCTGGATAGAATTTCTACTTTCTAGAATTTTTGCAAGCTAAGGACAACTTCAGGTAAAGAGAAGCTTGATTCATCCAATTTTCTATTCCTTACCTCTCCTCCCACACACCCTGCCATCTTGGCTAATCAGTATCTGATGCTTATTGCTGCAGAGTGAGGGAGAGGAGAATGTTTGATGCAGGAAAGGAGATGCCAAAGCATAAGACAGCATGTCCATTTATGCCTACCCTAGAGAGAAGAGGGAATAATGTACAAGGAGTACCCAGTGTATGTGAGGATTAACATTGTCTATGAATAATCATTATGACTTGTTACGTTATTCAGTTTCCTGCAATATGGTATTCAGGTTATTTGATTTCTAAGGTGGCTATTATACATTAGTTGTCTCCGTGTGTCTTATCTTTAAAGTCTTGAAGTAGAAATTCATGTGTTTTTTTTCTAACGTTAACACTTTTGTTTTTGCTTTTCTTCTGCCAAATTTTCTTCCACTCTTGTATTTTTAATCGCATATCTCTTTCAAATCCTCTATGTCTTTGGAAACGCTTTTCATCATGTGTTCTAAATTTTGTACTTGTTGTTTGTCTTTAATTCATCATTGAGAGTTCTAATTTCTGACCCCACTTTTATCTTAACATCTTTTCAAAGTATGCTTCTTTGGAATTATTCCAGAGTTGCTGGTTTTTTTAACCCTCTCATAATCTCTAGGGACTGTAAAATTCTCTTTTTCATTTTGGTTCATTTTCCATCATAACAGTTTTGTTATTATAATATACATAGTATAATATGTTATGGTGTATTTTTGAATTTTTCTTCATTTTTGCTTCTGTCTTTATGAGATTCTCTATTAATTTATATGCTTATAATATAAAAGAGTTGGTCAAAGATTTGGGAAGTTAAGTAACTTGCTCAGGATGCATGCATGCATCAGAAGAGAGAACTGAACCTAAGTCTTCCTGACTCTGAGAAAGCCTTTCTACTATGGCATAAGGCCTTGCAGGTAGGGAAAAAAGAAAAAAAAAAGGAAAAGAAGAATCTTAAAGAAGCTGAAGCCTTATTCAAACCATTATTGAGCTAACTTTATACTTGTGTGTGTTTGTTTTGTAGTCATTCGCTGTCATCCACCTCCAGATGTGGCCAATGGGAAACACACAGGAGCTATTCAAGATTTTTTTACTTATGGTGCATCGGTGAGATATACATGTGATCAAACATATTCACTTATTGGAAATGAATTCATCCATTGTATGACTAAGAACATGATAGATGGAGAATGGAGTGGCCCTCCCCCTAAATGCAAAGGTGATTTATTTTTATGTATTTGATTCATTGATTTATACACATATGAAAAGAAAATTAGAAAAATAATTTCTTTAAGGCATTCCTATAAAATGAAGGGGCTAATTATTGTTTAAAAAGTTAATACTGATATAACACTACTTAAGAAGATTAACTATAAACATTTGAAGATACACTATAGATAGGCTTTCATATTTATGTATTTCTCTTTGTGAATCCCTTTTCCTTAAATATACTTGTATAAACAGTATATCATTAGTTAGTTTCATTTTTAGCCCCTACATTTGACAAATTGAATTCATATCATTTACATACATAGGCTCAACTATTTATTGAACAGGTAGTTACTAAGATTCCATTATAAGTCAGGCTCTGCCAGGTACTGGGGACACAAAGATAAAATGAAGTAATCCTTACACTCAAGAAACTTACTTTTTAATGAAGTGGATTAAAAAATATGCGATATTTAGAAAGCAGATATAAGGTAATTCTAGAAGGGAAGGTACTAGCAGTTCTATATAGAAGAAGGTATTAGTATGTGTATGTCTGTAAACACATATACTAATACTTTCTCCTATACAGAGCTGCTAGTATATACATACGTGTGTGTGTATATATATATGTATATATGTGACATATGTATATCACATCTCTATATATTTTAAGTCCCAGAAGCTATAGACAAAACTTTCTCCTAATTAACTTCCTCAAAAAAGATTCTATCATCATCCTCAAATTTTGGAAGTTAAGGAAAAGTGATGTCTGGATAAGCTCCATGTAGCTAAATATCTCTATGTAAAAACAATTGCATTTTATTAATTTTGATGTCACAATATTTACAAATTATATTTCATTTTGGTTTATTTAACATGAAATATAAATCTATCCTTTAAATAATAATGACTAGCTTTTATATAGCATTTTAAGGTTTGCAAAGTACTTTACAAATACTATCTCATTTTATCTTCACAACAACCTTGAAAGATAAGTGCTCTAGTCTCATTTTACTAGGAAATTAAGGCAGATATAAATTTATTTGCTGAGATCACTCAGCAAGTAAGCACCTGTAGTTTAATATGAAGTCTGGTCTTCCTGATTCCAGGTCCAGAATTCAATCCACTGTATCATCTAACTACTTATGTAATTTTATTTTTTAAAATCTAGATCATCAACTATATAATAAATGAAATGAACTATTTTAAACTTGTATCTATCAAAAATGGAGAAATTAATTTTTAAAAAAAATTACACGTGTGTTTGTGTATCTGTGTGAAGAAAGTATTAAGGAACTGCTAATTCACTTCTGTAAAATAGACTCTTTCCAACATACCACTGGATAAAGTTCTTGTCCTATTGGTTCTTTAATAGAAAGCAGTTAATCGTCAATCAAAGGAACAAATTAGTACATATATAATGTATATATGGAAAACAAAGAGAATGGAAAACACTTCTAACATGTATTCACCCTTCTAAATACCTAAAGAATAGGGGATTAAATAGCAGCAAAGAGGTCTAGAAATGCCCTGAAGACAAACTCTAAGAAGGAAGTCAAAAATAAAGCCTACTCCCTTAACTACCATAAATGGCCTGCACCATGTTTTTAATATTTATTCATATACAAAAGTATAAAGTATAGGTTGTTGTTTGGCCTTCGGGCTGAAGAGGACCAAAATGGCATCACTATATTGGAGTCAAGGTATAGTGCGTCTGATCAGACCAATCCAATTTCAAAATCCTCTATGACAGGTCAGACACAAATTGTTCATTTAAACATTGAGTGGAGATGTCTCTAAATCTGTACATCTTAACATTTCTTTTGAGCTACTGCAGATCTGTTTTGCTCATAGTGCTTTCTTTAATGTGGGCATGCCATGCTGGGTGGTGATATGCCAGTTTCCCTCATGTCTTACCATCGAGTCCAAAGTTCTTCATGCGAGTACCTGCCTTGTATGAGTTCTCCATAAAATTTTCTTTTAGGCAAATATGTGTTTGGCATTTAAACAGTGTGATCAGCCCATCCAATTTGCACTCTCTGCAGTAGAGTTTGAACTTTTAGTACTTCACCTTGAAAAAGGACCTCAGTGTCCAGTACCTTACCATAGAAAGAAAGAAAAGATAGCCATCCATAATAAAGAGGAAAGCTCTCATGTTCAGAAGCTAGAGAACTTGAGTTCAAACCTCTCTTTGATACTTAATATTTATGTGACTTTGGGCCACTTATTTATTATCCTGGATATCTCTTTCCTTATATACAAAATGAGGGAATGAGAATAGATAGTCTTTGGGGCACTTCCAGGATTAGAGCCATGATCTTATCATTGCTTATAGTAATTATGGAAAATTACCAAGAACAGAAGAAGGCAGATGTCTATATTTTTTTTTTAAAAAAAAGAAAGAAGGCATCTGCTGAATATAAAACCAGTAAAGTTTACTTTGATTCCTGGAAAGAAATTACAAGATTTAAAAAAAATAATATTTCATTATTTCCACTTATTTGAAAACAAGTTTTAACTTTCTTTTTTTAAAAAATTTGAGCTCCAAATTCTTTCTCTTTCCTCCCTCCTGCATTTTTGGGGGATGGCAAACAATCTGATATAGGTTATACATGTACAATTAGGCAAAACATATTTCTGTATGGGTCATGTTTTGAAAGAAAACCCAGATCAAAAAAACACCCTCCCCAAAACAAAGTGGAAAATAGTATGTTTTAATCTGCATTCAGACTTGATCAGTTCTTTCTCTGGAGGTAAATAGCATTTTTTAATGAGTCCTTTGCGAATGACTTGGATTGTTGCATTTCTGAAAATAGCTGTCATTCAATGCTGATCATCATACAATATTACTGATACTGTTCATACAGTGTTCTAATTCATTTTGTATCAGTTCATGTAAGTCTTTTCAGATTTTCTAGAGAGCATTCTGCTTGTGCTTTCTTATAAGATGGTAGCTATTTCCCAATTGATGAATCCCCTCCAATTCCAATCCCCTTCACTTTCACTTATTATTTTCAATCATTCCAATTTCCATTTATCACCAAAAAAGGAACTATTATAAATATTTTTGTACAAATAGATTCTTTCTTTTTCTTTTTCCTTGATCTCTTTGGGATACAGATTTAGTAATGTTGGGTCAAGAGGTTTGCAGTTTTAGATGTCCTTTGGACATAGTTCTGAATTGCTCTCCAGAATGGTTGGATCAGTTCAGGACTCCAATAGTGCATTAATGTCCCACTTTTCCCACATCTATTCCAACATTTATTATTTTCCTTTCTCAATCATCTTGGCCATCCTGATAGGTGTGAGATGGTACTTCAGAATTATTTTAATTTACATTTATCTAATCAATAACAATTCAGAGCATTTTTTCATGACTATAGGCAGCTTTGATTTCTTCATCTGAAAGCTGCCTGTACATATCCTTTGACCATTTATCGATTGGGGAATGATTTATATAGAATGTACTTTTTAAAAAGAGAGTTTTGTGAATTTAGAAAGGAAAGCCAATGATCAATAAGAGGTACCATAGTATGATTACAGACAGGTCATAATAGACCAATCTTATATTTTTTTAGCTTGGGATACTAGAATGGCAGGCCCTGAGAATGTTGTATAATGTAGCATTCTTAGATTTTAGCAGAACATTTAACATTTATCATGTTATCATTCATTTTCTGCCTGTTGCCTCCTCCACAGTCCAGAACAAAACTAGAGAGGCCATACCTGAGAGGAACTAAAGTTCCAGGTTTAGTACTTGCTGGACTCCTTAACTACCATAAATGGCCTGCACCATGTTCTTAAGGAATTGTACCCTTGGAGTCCTGCTCTCCTGACTGGTGACTGTCTCAGAATATTATTGCTTTTTTTCTCTTTCTTATCCTCCTACCTCCCCATTATTTCTAGAACCACTAACCATGATTGGATCAACTCTTCTCATATAGAGTTTGTCAATCTAATTTATTATACTATGTTTCTACTCACCATCCCTGTAACTTTCTGCACCAAACTGCCCTTCCCAGATGACCAATATTTTTTGTATGTAGTTTAGAATGTAATAATGACTAGCACTTTAAAATTTGTAAAACACTTTGCAATTAGCTCCTTTTATCCTCCTCACAACTGTGAGAGGTAAGTGCTATTATCATCTTATTTAGTAGATTAAGAAAATGAGGCAAACATAGAATAAGTGACTTGTTCCCAAGATCATATAACAAGTAAGAGGGTGCAGGCAAATTTAAACTTAAGTTTACCTGACTCCAAGTCCACTGGCTACCACTTAGACACATCTAACTGGCCCTTCATGTAAGTGAAGGACAAATTTCTTTTGTATTTGTATCTTCAGCACTTATTACAACAAGCACTTAATAATTTAAGGTTTTTTCCTCCATTAATTTATTCATTCATTCATGCATTCCTCTTCACCAGGACATCCCACCATGACCTCACCACCACTAAGAACCTTTCGTTCTTAGAACTGTAATTAAATCAACACTGCCATTGCTTCTAAAAAGTGTATGGCAGTTGAGTGCCTGGTTGTTTCCCTCAACACTGTTGTGATTTCCTAGACCATAATTCCTTTCTTTCCCATCTTTCACATAGATAGATAGATGACAGACAGAAGACATACATGTATGTGTATATACAAAATAATAAAAATGTCATATACAAGTATACATACATGTGTATATATGTATATACATACACACATGTGTATTCTGCCCTATTAAGTTGGGGATCCCTCACCATGTTTGGCACATAGTAAATTCTTAATAAATAATTTTCATTAATTTCATTTATTGTAGGAGATAAAAACTATTTTGCAATTCACTAAAAAGATAAAAACATAATTTTAATGTAACATTTTGTTAACTGTTTTTTTCTCTTCTAATCTCTGCTATATCTATATACTAATAATATCTTATAACCCTTTTAAAATTTTAGATAGAATATATGTACATGTTATAGAAATTGATGTTCATTTCCACCACATATTGAGAGCAAGGAAGCATGAGGCAGGAAGATTCATCTTCCTGAATTCAAATTTACCTTCAGACACTTTCTACCAATGTGATTCTAGGCAATTCTCTTTACCTTGGTTGCCTCAGTTTCCCCATCTGTAAAATGAGCTGGAGAAGGAAATGGCAAACCACTCCAGTGTCTTTACCAAGAAAATTCCAAATGGGACACAAAGAATCAGACAAAACTGAAATGACTAAACAACAAACACCTCCACCACATATGCTATAAATAATCTATGTGCTTTGGATTTACCTTGTTTATAAGTGACTTGTGGGAAGTATTTTTTAAAACATTCTTCTAACCACTATTCCCAAACACCTAATGCAGTTCCATATACTTTGTTAATTTATTAATGATGAGACTACTAAACTTTTTATTAGCTTTACAAATGAAATTAGGTCTGAAAATATTTTTTGGTGGTTCATTTTTTTCCCAGTGCTGCAACCTCACATTATAATATTATATAAACAGAAAAGACACAAAATGAAAAATGACACTAATGAGCATTCTTTTAATAAACAAAAAAGAATGTTCTCCAGGTTTTTAAAATCTTTTTGTTTGTTTTCAATACCTCCCCTACTTTGATGTAAAATTATTTGATTCATTTAATTTTCAGTTGTCCGTTGTGAAAGTCCATTTCTCTCAAATGGACATCTGGTATCTAGAAGAAAGCCACATTATACTTATAAAGAAACTGTGATCTTGGACTGTGATTCTGGATTTTACTTGGAAGGCGAGGAAAATATTTCCTGTGGTGCTGACAACTTCTGGGTTCCTGCTATTCCACAATGTATACCACGTAAGTACCAGCACTTTAGAAAGAAAAACAGAAGCACTTCTTTTTTTTTTGTTTGTTTTGTTTTCTCCAAAATCTCTATGACTTCATTGGGGTGGAGATGAGAAAAATTTGCTAAACATACCTATAACAATGCTGTTTTATATTAGGTTTGGGAATTAGGGATTCTTAGGAAGATCTGAGTACAAATCCAGCCTCAGACACTTTCTAGCTTTGTGACCATGACCAAATCCTTTAACCGCTGTCTGCCTCAGTTTCCTCATCAGTAAATGAGTGATAATAAAAGCATCTACCCCTCAATTATTGTGAGAATCAATCATGACAACATTTGTAAGATGCTTTGCACAGTACCTGTCACATAGTAGGCATTTACTAAATGCTCGTTACCTTCCTTCTTTCTTTCCTTTCTTCTCTGAGTAGGCAGAGTTTGCAGGTAGAATACTGGCCAGACTGAAAAATTAGCCTAGTGATAAAGAAGTAGACTATACTCTGAAATGTTAAAATGATGGAAATTTCTACATAATTTTCTCCATAGTTCCATCTCCACCCCATATCTGGAAAGATTTCTTCAATCTAACTGACTTCTATGTTTTATATAATTTCATATGCAATGTACCCTGTAGCTATATACACTTCACCATATAGAATAAAAATAAGAGGAAAACTCTCCATTTCCCAAATCAGAAACTCTTTTCCTGCTTTTCCTAAGAAACAACTTATAAGTCTAGTGTACTTTTTAGGGATCACAAGATATATCAACTAGTTCAAGAAAATGTGAAAGGGTTTCACAGTTTTCAAAAGCTGTTAATCTGGGACTAGGAATCTGCCTCAGGACCCACCCTAATTTAGCCTGGCAGCACCAACCCTCAGTGCCAATAAATAACTTGCATTTTTGCTCTTGGTTATTGCAGTTTATCCATCATAACAGGTGGAGTCTTGGGCAACCATTATAGCGGCGTCCACAACCTAAAACATCAATCTATTCTCTCTTTATAGCCAATAAGATTGGTGCTGCATTTAGCACTGTTATTTTCCTTATCTTTGCTGAATCTCCCAATTAATGACCAGAAGTCTTTTGAAGGAGGGAAAAACGCCATTTGGGAGAGTATTTGGTCTCATGTGCATTCTTTTCACTTCTCCCACAATATACTACCTCCTCTACCCCATTTTCTTTCTAGTCAGCATTTGGTTTTAAATGACGCCATTAGAAATATTCTACTATCCTAGAATGGGCTTCATAAAACTCTTGAAATAGGCTTGGCTAAGTTTAAGCTCAACAGTCATCATTCCAAGAACTGTTTAGCACTCTTCTTTGGAAGCAACGAAATTCAAAGCAAACTTTCTCCTTCAATGACTACAAATAAGTAGAATGTGATGAAGACCAAGAAGATATATTTTTAAATCTTTTCTAACATATATACTTAGGTGTTTGTTCCCCTTTTTATTGTCTAGAATACAGTTCTATTTCTCAAATATTTCTTCATAATATAATAATAGCTCACATTTGTATAATGTGATATAAAAACTATTCTTCATAATATACTTCTGTACTGTTATACTGTGATATATATATGTAATTGACTATGCTTCAGTTTGAAAATGTCATCCTCACAACAATTCTTTGAGGTTGATAATCTTATTTTATTAAGAATAAAAACATTGTTCTTAGTAATTAAATAATTCAAGTAATAATTCAAATAACAAGTAATGTCATTCTTCCTTTACATATGAAAGGCAATATGCTACAGTATATACAGAGAACAGACCTCAAAGACAAAGACTGGTCTTGCCCCAGATAAACACTAGCTGAACGGCTCAGGTGTTCCAACGCCTCCATTCTGAGAGAAGATTCTGATTGTATCAAGTCAAGGACTTTTCCTCACTTAAGAGTTACTCGTTTCAATGAAATAATAAGCCTCATCCTATTTTATTTGTGAGAAAATTAATGCTCAGAAAAGTTCAGGTACTTGGCTATAGTTACACAGCTGTATTTCTCTTAAACCACATATTTCAGGACTTACTGTTATTGTTTCTATTCTGGAGTTTACACTGTCATAGGAAAGTTAATGTCCACACATCCACAAATAAATATAATAAAAGTCAAGATATTTAAAAGCTTTTAATAAATACATGCATATATATTTACTTCCATAAATATAATAAAATTAAAGGGCTACAAACAAGTATGGGTACATAGAGAAAAAAGAGATTATATAAGGTTTCATAAAGCTCTGATAAGTTCCCTTTTGGTATTTCCAAACTAATTAGATTCTCTATTAAGTTTTTCCTGCTGATCTAAAAGAATACCTTTTAAAATTATGTGGGGTAGAAAACTAATTCTACTCTTACTCTTAGATTCACATCTACAATTAAGTTTCTTAGTGAAAGTGTCAGCAATTATCAATAAGTAATGTTTGTTTGTAATTGTTATTGTTGTGGTTGGTGAGTTGGTTTGGTTTTGTTGTACATATTTTGGTTTTTTGTATCTAGAATACTGTTGCTGAGATGAATCCATTTCTAAATATCTCTCTCCTCTCATCCTTATCCACCTTTGTGGCAAGCCAAAGAAAAGAAAGGGGGGAAGAGGGAAAAAAGCATTTCTGCAAAACTCACCAACATATTCATGGAATTTGACAGTATGAGGAATGTTACACACCTACTGCCCCCTTTTTCTGAGAAGAGAGGGAAGTGCCAAATGCTAGTTCTTAAGTGTTTTGTTTTTGTTGTAATGGTGATGATAATGGGCAGTAGTGGCTACCCTAACAGGTTTATCTTGACATTCCAGTCTCAGATCTGTCTCCCACAGAATTTTGTTCACATATTTTCCTGGGGACAAATATTTTCCCTACTATTTTGCATTTCAATACAAAGGTGAGGGTGTTGTTCTTTTCAACTTGGTGTAAACTTAGAGAAGAAAAGAGCTTCAGTGAAGTAATTCCTGAATCAAGATATTAGGAACCTTAGATATTATCTGGTGTTTTAGCCCAACTCTTCCTCTTTCACCCATTTTAGAAATGAGACTTAGTGAGATTGAGAGTAGCTACGGTATTTCATAAAGGCCACAGAATTTGCAAATAATGAAACCTACTAATTATTAAATCCAGGTCTTCTGAATCCAGATAGAGTATTTCTTTCTGCTCTCTTAATAACATTTTTAACAAATTTGAAAACATTTCAATTCAATAAATAAAAGTACCTTCAAAATCCAAAGTACAGTCCTAAGATCTTAAACATTTTACTCTTTACTCAAAACCTACTTATTGTCTTCATTTCCCTTGATGTTCTAGTTGTTTTGTTTCTATAGATGTCTCCCTGGTGCAAATTCAAATTTGCCTTAATGATTCCATAGGTGAATTTCTGTAGAATTTTTGACAGGATAATGTTTGAATTAATATTTACTAATGATATTTATCTATAGTTTTTCTTTGCCTTATCCTTTCTGTATTTAGGTGTTAAAACTATATTTGTCTCATAAAAAGAGTCTAGTAAAGTGCTTTCTTTCTCAACTTGTGAGAAAAGTTTCTGTAGTATTGGTTATTAGTTCTTTAAAAACTTGATAGTAGTAGGGGAAGGAAGGGAGAAAAATTTGAAACACAAGGTTTTACAAGGGTGAATGTTGAAAACTATCTTTCCATGTATTTTGAAAATAAAAAGTTATTATTTTTTAATTTTAAAAATAAAAATTTGATAGTATTTCCCCATCAGGACTACAAATTTTGTTTTGGTTTTCTTTTAGCTAGTTCTATTTTCATTTCTGATATTGAATTATTTAAGATCTCTATTTTGGTGTTCTAGCAAGAGTATTTAATATTTCTGAAGATATTCCTCTCTTTTTATTTTCTGTTTTGTTAGCATAAAAGTGCATAATAAATTTTGATAATTACATTTCTTCTAGTTTGGTTGTGATTTTGTTGTGATTTCACCCAGTTTATTTACTATTTTGTTAATTAATTTTCTGTCCTCTTACTAGATTAGCTAAAAGTTTACCATTTTGTTTTCTATTCAAAGAAAGCTTTGGATTATCAAATCTATAATCTTTTTCATTTACAATTTATCTATTTCTTTTCAAATTTTGAGTATCTTCTCTTTATGCTTAGTTTGTGCTTTATTTGGGGGTTTGCTAATTTTCTCTTTTAAAAAAATTAAATACTATATTATTCTTTCACCAGTTACATGTCAAGAAAAATTTTAACATTCATTTTTTCAAGATTCTGAATTCCAATTCTCTCCCTCCCCTTCCCTCTTCTAAAGATGGTAAATGGGTTGATATAATTTATACGTTGCTATGATGTAAAATAAATTTCTATATTAGTCACAGGTGTAAAAGAAGAAACAAATCAAAATGGGAAGAAAACCAAGAAAGAATAAACTAAGTGAGAAAAATATGCTTCAATCTGCCTTCAGAGTACATTAATTTTTTATCTGGTTATGGATAGCATTTTCTTTTATTAGTCCTTTGTACTTCTCTTGGATCATTCTATTATTGAGAAGAGATGAGTCAATCATGGTAGATCATCATATACCCTTGCTGATACTGTGTGAAATGTTTTCCTGGTTCTGCTTATTTCACTCTGCACCAGTTAATGCAAGTCTTTTCAAGTTTTTCTGAAATCTACTTGTTCAACCTTTTCTATTGCACAGTAGTATTCTATTATATTCATATACCCACAGCTTGTTCAGTCATTCATCAATTCATGGGCATCCCCTCAATTTCCAATATTTGCCAACACAAAAAGGGCATCTATAAATATTTTTGCACATATGTGTTCTTTCCCTTCTTTTATGATCTCCTTGGAATATCTAGTAGTGTTATTGTTAGATCAAAGGGCATGTACAGTTTGATTGCCCTTTGGGTATAGTTCCAAATTGCTTTCCAGAATGGTTAAATTAGTTCAGTACTTCATCAACAATGCATTATTGTCCCAATTTTCCCACATTCTCTCCAATCTTTATCAATTTCCTTTTTTGTCATATTGATCACTTGTAGGTATGAGATAGTTTCTTAGAGTTATTTTAACTTAAATTTCTCTAATCAGAAGTGATTTAGAATACTTCTTCATATGCCTATAGATAGCTTTGATTTCTTGATCTGAAAAGTACCTGTTCATATCATTTAACCATTTATCAATTTGGGAATGGCTTGGATTCCTATAAATTTGACTCAGTTCTATACATATTTGAGAAATAAGGCTTTTATCAAAGACACTTTATGTAAAGATTGTTTCCTAGCTTGCTTAAGGAATATTCCCTTTATTCCTGTTCTCTCTAGTGTTTTTCTTCATTTATTTTTGCTGAGGCAATTGGGGTTAAGTGACTTGCCCAGGGTCACAGAGCTAGGAAGTGTTAAGTGTCTGAGGCCAGATTTCAACTCAGGTACTCCTGACTTCAGGGCTGGTGCTCTATCCACTGCCAACTAGCTACCTCTCTCTCTAGTGTTTTTTAATAAAATTGGGTGCTGTATTTTGTGAAAAGCTTTTGCAGCATCTGTATCAGCCTCCTTTCTGCTTTCTCTACTTCATGTTATTCATGAGCCTTGTAAGTATAGCACAGCTGGCTCTCTGGCTTACTCTGACCTCACTTTCACATCAATGGTAAGACATTGGAGAAGGATAAGTATTCTTTTGAAGGGAAAATACTATGTTGTGATCCACATTCAGTCCCCATAGTCCTCTCTCCAAATGCTCTCTCCATCACAAGTCTATTAGAATTGGCTTGAATCATTTCATTGTTGAAAAGAGCTAAGTCTATCACAGTTGATCATCACATAATCTTGTAGCTGCTGTGTACAATGTTCCCTTGGGTCTACTCACTTCACTTAGCATCAGTTCAGGTAAAATCTTTCCATGTTTTGCTGAAATCAGCTTGTTAATCATTTCTTAGAGAACAATAATATTCTATTTATTCATATACCATAGCATATTCAGCCATTCCCCAACTGATGGACATCCACTTAGCTTCTAGTTCCTTGCCATTACAAAAAAAAAGCTGCTACAAACATTTTTCCACATGTAAGCTCTTTTCCCTTTTTTATGATCTCTTTGGGATACAGACTGAATAGCTCAAAGGGTATGTTTAGTTTGATAGTCCTTTGAGCATAGTTTCAAATTGCTCTCCAGAATAGTTGGATCAGTTCATAATTCCACCAACAATATATTAGTGTCCCAGTTTTCCCACATCTCCTCCAACATTCGTCATTATCTTTTCTAGTCATTTTAGCCAATTTGAGAGGTGTGTAGTGACACCTCAGAGTTGCCTTACTTTGCATGTCTCAGATCAATAGTGAAGCATTTAGAGCACCATCCTATAATTAATTGTATATTTTCTCTTTTATTTTTGTGAATTTGCCCAAAATTGAATATGTATCAATGTCTTCTACATTTTTGTGTTACTATCTAAACTTCTTATAGTGTAGTATATACTGTGCTTTTTTGCAATATCATATTATGCCATACTTCTTATAATGTTAATTTTTCTTTTATGAATTTAGATGCTAAGGCATTTAAAGCATATCCATTTAATATTAATATTGTTTTGTTCTGTATGACTCCTTTCAGCATAATGTAATTTCCATATTTACATCCATGATTATGTAGTTATAACAACTGACTTCTATGCCTACTTTGCCATCTTTATAAAATCTTTATGAAAACAATGTCTGTCTTTATCAAGGACATCCTTGTTGAATAATTCTTTTTTTACATTAAATTATTCGTTCAAGGACTACAGATTTTCTTTTTTTTTAATTTTTATTTTATTTTATTTGCATAACATATGTGTGGGCAGTTCTTCAACACTAACCCTTACATAGCTTTCTGTTACAAATTTTCCCCCCTAGTCCCCACCCTTCCCCTAGATGGCAGGATATCCACTACATGTTAATTATGTTAAAATATTGGTGAATCGAATATATGTATACATATTTCCAAACTTATCATTGTTGTGCAAGAAAAAGCTTATCTACACAAAAGATATATCAGATAAAGGAAACACAATGTAAGCAAACATCAATCAAGGAGTATGAGAATGTTATGTTGTGGTCCACATTTCACATCCCTCTCTCTGGGTGTATATGGCTTCCTTCAGTGAACAATTGTAACTGGTTTGAAACATTTCATTGTTGAAGAGAGCCATGTCCATCAGAATTGATTGTCATATAGTATTGTTGTTGCCATGTATAATGATCTCCTGGTTCTGCTCATTTCACTCAGCATCAGTTCATGCAAGTCTCTCCAGGCCTCTCTGAAATCGTCCTGCTGGTCGTTTCTTACAGAGCAATAATATTCCATAATATTGATATACCATAATTTATTCAGCCATTCTCCAATTGAAGGGCATCTATTCAATTTCCAGTTTCTAGCCACTACAAAAAGAGCTGCCACAAACATTCTTGCACATGTGGGGCCCTTTCCTTCCTTTATGATTTCTCTGGGATATAAGCCCAATAGAAATGCTGCTGGGTCAAAGGGTATGCACAGTTTGATAACTTTTTGAGCATAGCTCCAAATTGCTCTCCAGAATGGCTGAATAATTCTTTTACTTGTGTTCTTTATGCTCACATGTTCATTTTAGAGTCTGTGCTCTTCATAGAATTAATCTTCCAAAGAAACTTCTTGAGTTCCCTCTTTAAAAAAAACTTCTATTGTTACACTATAAATCTTGCTCCCTTTCCCTTCATTGCTATTGTGTTTCATTCTTTAAAGTATCAATTCATATAGGAAATAGAAAAAAAAGAAATATTTCATATGGTAGAAATATTCCTTTTTGTGGCCCATATTTACCCCTTGATCTACACATGATTATTCTCTTTCCCATATGCAATAACATTTCCTCTAACTCCTTGATGAAGGCATATGAAGGGAATTTTTTCTTTCTCCAGTTCTTCCTTTCTTTTTTCTTTTCTTTTCTCTTTCTCTATTTCTTCTTTCCCCCTCCCTCCCTTTTGCCATCAATTCTTTCTTTCTTTCTTCCTTCTTCCTTTTTTCTTTGTTTCTCTCTCTTTTTCTTCCTTCTTTCCTTCCTTCCTTCCTTCTTTTCTTCCTTCCTAACTTCTTTCCTTCCTTTCTTTATTTCTTCCTTCCTTCCTCCCTTCCTTCCTCTCTTTCTCTTGTTTTTCTGTCTGTCTGTCTTTCTTTCTATCTTTCTTCCTATCTTTATGTCTCTGTCTGTCTCTCATAGCCAGTACCGGATTGTTTTGGTAATTACCAACTTATAATACAGTTTGAGATCTGGTACAAATAAGGAAATCTTCCTTCACATTTTTTTTCATTAATACCCTTGATACTCTTGACCTTGTGTTCTTCCAGATAAGTTTTTTTTTCCTAGCTCTATAAAATAATTTTATTAGTTTGATTGTACTAAATAAGTAGATTAATTTAGGTGGAATTGTCATTTTATTATATTATATAGGATAGCATAATACTTATTATTTTGTATTGACTCAAATTTTTCCAAATGTTTAGATATGATTTTACTTGTATGAAAAAAATGTTTTGTAATTGTGTCCATATACTTCCTGGGTTTGTTATGGCAGGGAGACTCCCAAGTATTTTATATTCTCTGCAGTTACTTTAAATGAAATTTCTCTTTCTATTTCTTGCTGCTGGAATTTATTGGTAATATATAAAAATTATGATGATTTATGTGGGTTTATTTTGTATCCTGAAACTTTGGTAAATTGTTAATTCAACTGGTTTTTAAACAATTTTCTAGGATTTTCTAAGTAGATCATCATATACTTCAATGAGTGATAATTTTGTTTTTTCATTGTCTATTCTAATTCCTTCGATTTCTCTTTCTTGTTTTATTCCTATAGCTAGCATTTCAAATACAAAATTGAAAACTAATGGTGATAATGGGCATCCTTGCTTCACCCTTAATTTTGAAGGCTTCTAGTTTGTCCCCATTACAGATAATGCTTGCTGCTGATTTTAGATAAATATCACTTATTTAGGTAAATATTATTTATTCCTATGCTTTCTAGTGTTTTTAATAGGAATGGATGCTATATTTTGTCAAAAAAATTTCTGCATATATTGAGATAATTGTATGATTTTCTCTAAGGTATTTCAAACTATAAATACCACAATTCCTATAACAGAATACAGTATAGATCTTATGTCTTTAAACTACAGATTGAAACAACTTCACTCAAACTTACAGATATTTTCACATCCTATAGGCTAAGACCCTGAAGAATATTTTGTATAGGGTTTAAAAGCAAAGATTCCCAGTAGATGGTGGATTCCTCTAGCAAGTCATACTTGCAGATGATACTGGGTTACTTGTATCAAGTTTCAGAACATTACAGAGTTTCCTCATTGAAATCCATGATTACTCAGAAGATCAGGAAAAAATTAAATGGATACAAAATGTCTATTTCCTAGTTTAACTATAAAATTGAATGAATTAGGCTTTAAGTACACACATTTGGGGTAGACACTACAGATGGACAGTGAATTAGACCCAAAAGTGGACAGGAGAAAGAGATTGAGCTAGAATACATTTAGGAAATTGTGTTACTGATAATGATCCCAAACACAAAGATCCAAGTACAAATGTTCTCCTGGCAATACTATAAATCTTAAAATGTTGGAATCTCTGAAAAATTAATATTAATTAATGTTCATTAATAATGTTAATGTTGTGGGTGACCTTGAGGAAAAGGGAGATACACCTGATAGACACAAGTGAACTGCACCATATTTATACTAATAACCTAAGTAGTCTGGTTTAGGGGATAGGAGCTAGGCTTAAAGTTAAGAAACTATGTCCATGTTACCTGAAATTGTCATTCAATAGCAATGTGATCCTGGCTTCTTGAAAACAATAGCAGTGAGAGTTTAAGATGAAAAAAAAATTACCAATCTAAAAAATCTTTGAGAATGGGCCTGAAGGTGTATTGTAACATCAGCTATCCCCTAAGTTCATGTAGATTTATAACTGGGTTGGACATAGAATGACTGATTTTTCATCTGCAGCAATTCTCAAAGATCATGTTAAGTCATAAAGCATTATTACATTGTATTTTAGTGAAGGGTCTACTCATGTGGATAGAATGGATCCTTAAATATATATGAAGAAAGAACCAGAGCATATCAGAAAGAAGGAGATAGAGATGTGTCTTGTTAGCACATGGTGGTAGACACTGCTGAGTGAAGAGCAGCCAGCTTATAGTACCCTGTGAGCAATCACAGAATCTTCTAGGTACTTTCCAGGACCTCAGATGTTTACTTCCTGCTCACTGAACACCGATGCATACAGATTTACTGTCTTTGATTTTCTGTTCTTCTCACTTTCATCTATGGTTTCTCCCATGCTTTTCCATACACCTGTTGATTGATCTCTTAAATACTTTAACCTGAAATTGGTGTTTAATTTTTATTGTTTCCCAATCAACTTCTCTTTCTGGTAAGTAGGGCACAGTACTTGACAAAACCATGTGCCATCACACCCTCTAGTCGTGGCAGCAGTTAAGCCCTACCCTACCTTGATACATACAGGATAGAGAGAAAGTCAATTGGATAGTATCATGTTCTCTGAGGGTAAAATGTGCCCCATCAGACTACTAGGCACTTTTCCTAATACAAGGCTTACTCATCTTTATGCTATTCAGAGTCTCTTCCCAGCTTGGTCTCATTTATCCCCCCAATTTTTCTACCTCATTGATGGAAATGTTTTTGCCTTTTTGTTTCTTCTCCTTAGAGGTGATCATTGCACTTTTCAGGGAGACTAAGTTTATCTGATAAACTAATTCTTGGCAATGGTCTAGTGATAGAGAGCTATTAATAGTGGAGCTAACTCTACCACCTCCCTTGTATGTACATATACTTTAATACTCATCAGTATAGCTCCCTGGTTTACAAATAATCTATGCCTCCTCATTCTATGTGCTGTTTGCTTATTATGTCTTTCCATAAATCTTATATAGAAAATCTGTCCAACAAACTATTGATACTTTTGGCATTTCTTGGAAACTAGTAAAGCATTTGAGTTCTAAGGATGATTTATCTAGCTTTGTGGGTCTCATGCCAAATTCACTAGAGGCTTATCTTTTTCTTTCTAATGTTTTTTCCTTTTATGAAATAATAATACTCATAATTTTTATATGCTCAGAATCTGAAAGGTAGAAAGCACCTTGGCATCTATCTCATCCAAAGTAAACAGTCCATGTATTTTCTATTATATTTTGAAATGAATATGGTGCTTCACTGTGGTATTTAGCAATCTTTACTATAGCTTTTTTTTTATCTAGTATATCCTTATTACCCATAATCCCTTTTTCCTACTTAATCTAAGGCAATAACAGGATTGTAAATTTAGAGATAGAAAAGATCTTAGAAGCTATCAAGTTCAGCTCCCCTCCTCCATTTTACAAATAAGGAAATTGAGGTCCAAAATGGTGAATTTATTTGCCAAGGTTCACACAGTGAAGTGTCTGATGTAGGATTTAAAACCAAACCTTCTTGAGTCTACTACATCTACTGCCTTTTTTTTTTTTTGCTGAGGCAATTGGGGTTAAGTGACTTGCCCAGGGTCACACAGCTAGGAAGTATCTGAGACCAGATTTGAACTCAGGTCTTCCTGACTTCAGGGCGGGTGCTCTAACCACTGCGCCACCTAGCTGCCCCGATCTACTGCCTTTTTAAGAGAAGTCCCCAAATACTAATCTGTTAGGATTAATGAATTAAATCCTGATTTGTAAACTTCTCAAGAGATTTTTTCTCAACAGCATCATTTAAAGTTCCCGATCCAGAAAACATCACTAAATACATAGATTTTTTTTTTGTCAACTGCATGGAAATAATAATTGAATCTGTGGGAAAATACAAGATTAGCGAAGTAGAGAATGTACAGAGAAGGGGTAAAATATTGTATTTTAACTAAGCTTATTTTTTTCCTCTTAGGTGTTAAGCCTACCACTGTCAGCACCACTACTACTAATACTACCATCACCACCACCACTACTAGTAAGTATTTTACCAGTCATGAAATGCCGTCTTTTAATTTACCTTTCTTTTTTTCTCTTTCAGATATTTGTGCACAGGAAGTTTTCCTTTGAACTTGTATTTTAAAACAAAATGGCTTACCATCAAGGTTGCCAACTTTTAGATGATTTTCATTCTTTCAACATCGCTCTTAAAGCATGGTTCCCAGAACCAAATATGTGAACTCACATATGTGATCTAGCCAGGACAGCATGCAAAAGCCTAGAACTCCCTCTGTTCTGTGTATCTCTTCAATAATTGAAAGGAACTATGAATTTCACTATTGTGAGGCCTTCTTCTATTAACACAAATCACTGCTGCATTCTACCTTTGTAAATGTTTTTGAGTTACTGTAGCAAAACAAACAAACTAAAAAACTATTATTACTCTGTGGCTAACTAAATTACCTTTTTTTGCTAATTCATCTTTTTAAACATAGCTAGATTGTTTCTGAGATAAATGTCTTACCAGCCTTTTATTCTAATGGTTTCCAAATTAATTAGAACTTCCAGAATTCCTTGGCTATTGCTTTAGCCTTCTATCAATCAGTAAACATTTCTTAAACAACTATTATATCCCAGTCATTGTGTTAAGTGCCCAGGGATACAAAAAGAGGCAAAAGATAACAATCCCTGCTGTCAAGGAATTGAGGTCATTTCCATCTTCCAGTGAAATATCAGAGTACAAATATTATATTTCTATTGATATGGCCTTGTATCCTTGGATTGTAACCAAATGTTTAATTTATGGCATACTTTCAAATTATATTGAGCTTGTAGCCTACTAAAACTACAAAGCTATTTTCACATGCATTGCTATCTAACCATATTACCCTTGTATTGTACCTGGGGGATTGTTGTGTGGAAAGGGGGCTAGGGTTTAAAACCTGGATATAGGAATTTTCATATATGTCTATTAATTTGGGTCATTAGTTCATCTTTTGAGATTATTTTCCAGGATACTAGACATTCTCCTGGTTTTGTGCCATCACAGTTTGATAAGAACATCATCTCTAGTTAAGCTAAGTTAAAAAATTTTTTTTAAATAAAACAAAAGTCTTGTAGAGACATGAGAATTCACCAAAACCCACTACCAGATTTCCATGAATTAATTAATTGACATTACTTGGATTGTTGGCTAATCGACTAAGAATATACCTAAATTCTGCCGTCAGGTCCACCTTTATCTCATTCATGTACTTTGTTGAAATTTAGGCATAATAATTCTGTCAAAATTAAATTCAACAAATAGTTATTAAATGACTGATATGAGGAAAAGAAGTCAGTATGATATGACCTATTCTTGATGAAAACATAGTGACTTCTAGAAGCCACTGTTACACTCTGAAGACTGCCACAGTAATTCTCCATAGAACTTAATCACAAATCCTAGCAAAAGCATCAAAAGATATGTTGAATTTGAGGTTTGGGCAGTACAGTTGAGTGATATTATCCAATAAGCAATAGGAAATGAAGGACTATAGCACAGGAAAATTAAGGGACAACTATATAGATTTGGTAATCTCATCAACATGAATTAACTAAATCAAAGCTATGGAAATAAGTGAGATTAATATGAGAAGGACAAAGGCAGCAATTTTGTGGTCATTTGCCTCAGGGACTGGAGGAATATAATAAACCAACACAAGGAGACAGAGCAGTGATTTCATGATGCAGTCATGAAAAGCAGAAAAGCATAATGCAATCCTACCTCCTCTATTTCCCATTCTCATTTAATTGACTTCTCTTTCAGTGTTTTAACCCCTAGAATCCCACATATCTTCTACTTGAAGTTTTTTTTTAATTTCTTGTAAAATATAGAATACATACCATACTATGCTTGGTATTTCCCTTCTTTATCTGTTAAAAAAAACTCTTTAAGATGATATGTCTACTTTCCCCCAAGGTTCTCATTTTTAATGCTATACCAGAAATTTTCTAGTTCCTCCTTGCTGGTCAAAAGAAAATGCAGAATTTCAACAATTCCTCACATCACTTCCTTTGGCTTCTGAACAAAGAAATTATAAGAAAGCCAAATCAAGAATTCACCAAATGTTCTGCTTTTAGCAGAGGAACCTCCCAGAAGGTTCACACATTCAAACTTTTCTACATACAAGTCAGGGGGCATTAGTATTTGTGGGAAAAGGAGTTTTTTTTCCTTTAATGAGGATCTTCAAGTAGAAATTACTTAAATTCATGCTTTGGGCAACTGTTAGAATAAATAGGCCAGCACCCAATAATATAGGCACAGAGCACTTAATAATTTTTTTTTTTGGATGATGGATGCATTGATTAATGATATCTGAGGTAGTTTACAACTCTTCAGTTCCACAGCATAAAAAATTTAACAGTTTGAATTTTCTTCTTTTCTTTTTTCTATAACAAATTCTCCAATGGTTCAAACTTTTTTGGGGGGGAGGGAGGGGAAGAACACTAATGAGATTAAGTGATTGTCAAGGTCACTCAGCTAGTAAGTATGGAGTGTCTGAGGCTGGAATTGAATTCAGCTTCTCATGACTCCAGGGTCAGTGCTCTATCTATTGTACTACTCAGCTGCCCCCAAAGCCCAACCTCTTAAACAAATTTAGATTTTCTCTACCTTCTTGGAATAATTTTCTTAGGTTACTTTTTTAGTTTTATATATAAACTTTTCATTGTCTGCAATATTCTGGAAGGTAGTAAAGCATTCCTTCATCCTTTTTACATTTTCCTTTCTCAGTTATACCAACATTTATTATGATAGTTGTTCATTGCTTCCTAAAGAATAATACTTGGAGAATTCTAAGATGATGGCAGAATAGTTCAGAAATTTCCAAATTCTCCAGATTTCTCATACAAACAAAATAAAATTGCACCTCAGAGCAAATATAGACCAATGAAAAGCAAATAAGACTTGGGGCAAAACAGCCCTAAACTCCTAAAACAATCGAAAAAGGCCCCACCCTGGGGTTTAATCAGATTGAAATGTAAATAATTCCTCAGAAACAGCCAGCAGGGAGTCCTGGGACCAGCTGTATTTGGAAGTAGCTTCAGCCCAAACACAGAAACTTTCATCTTCCTGATAGTCTGGGGAGTCCCAAGCCTCAGTCCAGGAAGACTGAGGGAAACTTGGTTGATTAGGAAAGCCAGGCCCAGCTATGGTGCAAAGACTTGGCACTGGGAGAGAAGTAACCAGCAATGGATGAGTGCAGAAGCAGTGGGACAGGAACACTACTGACTGCAGGTACTTGCAGGAGAGGGGGAGCATTTTTGATGTGGAGTTTGGTTTCCAAGAGGAGAACTGAAGTGAAGCTAGAGGCACCATTTCCTCCCATAGGTGAAGAGATGCCTATACCAATAAGTTCTTATGTTTTTTTTTTTTTTAATGAATAGGCAAAGGAGAAAGAATACAACCATATAAACTAATTATGGGAATAGGGAAGACATCTACAGAGGAGGATGTTGAAGTAAAAAATACCTCTTCTACCCCAAAGAATAATGTTAAATAGCTATCTGCCCAGAAAGAATTTGTAGAACTCAAAACAAGACTTTAAAAATCAAATGAAACAGAAGATAAACAAATAAATGAGAACCATCCAAGAAAAATAAGATTATGAAAAGAAAGTCAACCAACTAGAAAAAGAGATCCAGAGACTTTAAGAAGAAAATAATTATTTGAAAATTAGAATTGGGCAAGGTGAAGCCACTGAAAGTAAAAAAAGGCCAAGAAGTTTCAAAACAAATTATAAAGAATGAAAAAATAGAAGAGAATGTAAAACATTTAACAAATCTGGAGAATAGATCAAGAAGAGAAAACATAATTGGACTACATGAAAGTTGTGACCAGAATAAGAACCTAGAACCTTGATACAATAATGCAAAAAATAATCCAAGAAAATTTTCCTGGAGTGATATAATAAGAGGGGAAATCAGAATAGAAAAAATCCACCCTCACCACCACAAAGAGATTCTATAAGGAAAACACATAGAAACATTATTTCTAAATTTCAAACTGCCTGAGTCAGAGAAAATTTTATAAGAAAAAACAAAAACAATCCAAATATACTTAGAATCATAAGAGGATTTACCAGTAGCTACAATAACAGACTGCAGGTTCTCAGATATTGTATATCAACAATCAAAATAACTAGGCCTGTGGCCAAAAATAAACGAAGTATAATATTGAACAGAAAAAAAATTCAGTGAATTCATAGATTTTCAGTATTTTGTCTCAACCAAACATGAACCAGTAGAAAATTGAATATATAAAAGCCAACATTAAAGACTAATTTCAAGGGACTCAACAAGGAAAAACTGTTTGTTTTATACATGAAAATGTAAAGCATATGTCTAAGATTGACATCAGTAACTGAGTAGTACAAAAAAAAAGATTGGTGCATATATGATCTGATTCTTAAAAAGCAAAACTCTAGGAAAAGATAATGCTATATGAATGAGATATAGAGGAATAATTGACACAGAGGTGTTAGAAGAGGGAGGAGGGCTGGTAGTTCTGAAAACCTACTCATATCGAGAATGAGTTAAATAGGGAAATACATACACACACACACACACACACACACACATATATATATGCATATATATGTATATACATATACACATATACACACCATTAAGGGTATAGCACCTTCCAAAATATATAAAGAAATAAGAAAGGGCACATGACAATGTTTTGGGGTTGCTTTTTCTTTTTTTCTTGCTTTTTTGCTTTTTTGTATTTAGTTTTAAGTAAATATAAAATTTAAAAATTAAACTAAAAGAAATACAACTATAAAACAAACCCTTGTAAGTCACTTTCCATATATCTTGAATCACAAATCTATTTTTCTTTATTGCTCCCATGATATCTCCAATGAGGAACAGAAGTTTTAAAGTTCTTGTTTGCTAAGGAAGTCCCTGTTCCTGATCATTTGTAGCTATGTGATCATGACTTAGAACAATCTTCTCTGAGACTCTCCCATTCTTGCCTAGGCAATCAATATTTATCCAGATGCTAAAAATCAGAAATTAACATAATGCTTCTAATCTCCTAATCAGTAGTTATCTGTGAAACATTTCTGGATAATTCCAAATCCCCTCTCCATTTTCTAATTCTTTCTTCTTTGCTCCATCACCAAACAAAAATAGCCTCATTACTTTTTCACTATGTCAATTCAAGGAAGAGAAAAATGGCTTCAATAATTTATAATGATGAATATAAAACTGGTTCAATGACTATTTCCAAAGAATATTGGTTTTAGGGTCAATACTACCTTGGAAGGAGTTCTCTAGTGCAATTCATAGAATTCTTTCTTGGTTCTATATTTTTAACATCTATATCGATGCCTTGGATAAAGGCATAGAAAACATTCTCATTACATTTTCAGAAGACACAAACTTGAGAGTATGGTAGGATTAAGAATTAAAATATGCAAAACTCAACAAGATCAGCTTATATGAGAAAAATGTTAAACTTCATTTAGATATTTTTAAATGATAGCTTTTTATTTATTTGCAAAAATAGTTTTCAACATCTACCCTTGCAAAACCTTATATTCCAAATTTTTCTCCCTCCTTCCATACTTCCCCCCTCCCCTAGGCAGCAAGTAATCCAATATGGGCTACCCATGTGTATTTTTTCTCTATATCCATATATATCATGCTGCACAAGAAAAATCAGAACAATTACACACGGCAACAATAAGACTATATGATGATTTGTTCTGATGGACATGGCTCTCTTCCACAATGAAATATTTCAAACCAGTTCCAATTGTACAATGATGAAGAAAGCCATCTACATCCAGAGAGAGGCCTGTTGGACCTCACCATAGAATTTTCACACTTTCTGTTAATGTTTGCTTGCATTTTGTTTTCCTTCTCAGGTTTTTTTTTTTTTTTTGCTTGTAGATCCAATTTTTCTTGTACAGCAAGATAACTGTAAATATGTATACATATATTGGATTTGTCATATATGTAATATATGACAATATAGTATACATATTATAAATATGTATACAGATATTGGATTTGTCATATATTTTAACATAGTTAACATGTATTGAACTATCTGCCATCTACGGTAGGAGGTAGGGGGAAGGAAAGAAAAAATTTGGAACAGAAGGCTTTGCAAGGGTCAGTATTGAAAAATTGTCCATGCATATGTTTTGCAAGTAAAAAGCTTTAAGAAAAAAAAAGTAAAAAAAGAAAAATCAGATCAAAGGGGAAAAAATGAGAAAGGAAAAACAAGTAACAATAACAACAAAGATGAAAATTCTATGATGTGATCTACATTCAGTCTCCATAATCCTCTCTCTGGATACAGATGGCTCTTTCCATCAAGTCTATTGGAATTGTCTTGAATCACCTCATTATTGAAAAGAGCCAAATCCATCACAATTGATCATCACATGAATTTGTTGCTGTGTACAACGTTCCCTTAGTTCTACTCACTTAGCTTAGCATCAGTTCATGTAAATATTTCCATGCTTTGCAGAAATTAGCTAATCATTTCTTAGAGAACAATACTATTTCATTCATTCATATGACATAGCATATTCAGCCATTCCCCAACTGATGGATATTGATTTAGTTTCCACTTCCTTGCCATTACAAAAAAAAAAAGCTGCTACAAACATTTTCCCTTTTTTATGATTTCTTTGGGATACAGATCCAGTAGAGAAACTGCTGTATCAAAGGGTATTCTTAGTTTGATAGTCTTTTGAACATAGTTCCAACTTGCTCTCCAGAATAGTTGAATCAGTTCATACCTCCAACAAAGTATTAATGTCCCAGTTTTTCCATGTTCCCTCCAACATTTATCATTATCTTTTTCTATCATCTTAGCCAATCTGAAAGGTGTGAAGTGATACCTTAGAGCTGTCTTAATTTGTATTTCTCTAATAGTGATTTAGAGCATTTTTCATATATCTAGAAATGGTTTTAATTTCTTCATCTGAAAATCATTTGTTCATATTCTTTGACCATTTATCAATTGCAGAAGGGCTTGTATTTTTTATACAAATTATAAATTTGAATCAATTCTCTATTTTAGAAATGAGGCCTTTATTAGAACCCTTGGATATAAAAAAAAATTTCCCCAGTTTTCTGCTTCCCTTCTAATCTTGGCTGCATTGGTTTTGTTTGTACAAAAACTTTTTAATATAATCAAAATTATCCATTTTGCATTTCATGATATTTAGGTTTTTTGGCTATAAATTCCTTTCTTCTCTACAGATCTGAAAGGTAAATTATCTCTTGTTCTACTAATTTGCTTATATTATCATCCTTTATGTCTAAATCATGAACACATTATGACTTTATCTGGGTATAGAGTGTTAGATTTGGTCAATGCCTAGATTCTGTCACATTATTTTCCAGTTTTTCCAGCATTTTTTTTGTCAAATAGTGAATTCTTATCCTAGAAGCTAGAGTCTTTGGCTTTATCCAACACTAAATTATTATAGTCATTGACTATTATATCCTGTAAATCTAACCTACTCCACTGATCTGCTACTCTATTTCTTAGTGCCAAATGGTTTTGATGACTACTGCTCTATAATATAGTTTTAGGTCTGGTAGGGATTTTTTAGTTGCATGCTCAATTGATTGATCTTCTATTTCTCCATTTTATTTATGTAAGCATCTAGAAATATAAAATTTCTCTTAAGAACTGCTTTGGCTTGGGGCAGCTAGATGGCGCAGTAGTTAGAGCACCAGCCCAGAAGTCAGGAGGACCTGAGTTCAAATCTGGTCTCAGACACTTAACATTCCCTAGCTGTGTGACCCTGGGCAAGTCACTTAACCCCAATTGCCTCAGCAAAAAAGCAAAAAAAAAAAAGAACTGCTTTGGCTGCATCCCATAAATTTTGGTTTGTGGTCTCATTATTGTCATTCTCTTGCATGAAAGTATAGATTGTTTCTGGGGTTTGTTGTTTCACCTACTCATTCTTTTGGATTAGATCATTTAGTTTCCAATTCATTGTTAGTCTGTTTTTCCATGAGTCTTTTTTACATGTAATTTTTCTTTCATCATGATCTGAAAAGTATGTATTTACTACTTCCAGAGGTTTTTATTTCCTGATATATGGTTAATTTTTGTTTAGGACCCATGTACCACTGAGCAAAATATATAATTTTTTCTATCCCCATTCAATTTTCTCCAAAGGTCTATCATACCTAACTTTTCTAAAATTCTATTCACCTCTTTAACTTCTTTCTTGTTAATTTTGTAGTTCAATTTATCTAATTCTGGTACAGGGAGGCTGAGATCCTCCACTAAAATCATTTTGTTGTCCATTTCTTCTTGCAACTTATTTAACTTCTTCTCTGGGAATGTGGATGTTATACCACTTGGTGCATATATTTTTAGTATTTATATTACTTCATTATCTATGGTATCTTTTAGCAAGATTCCTTCCTTATCTTAGATCTATTTTTGCTCTTACTTGATCTGAGATCAGGATTACTTTCTTACTTCAGCTGAAGCATAATAGATTCTGGCCCAGTCTTTTACCTTTACTCTGTATGGCTTCAAATACGTTTCTTGTAAACAACATATTGTAGGATTCTGACTTTTAATCCACTGTGCTTTCTATTTCTGTTTTATGGGAGAGTTTATCCCATTCACATTCCTTATTAAAATTACTAATTCTGTATTTTCAGTCATCCTATTTTTCCCAAGTTATACTCTTCTCTCTCCTTTTCCCCTTTGCCTCTTCAGCAGTGTTTTGCTTCTGACTACTATTTCCCTTAATCTGCCCTCCCTTTTTTCAGCCCCCCATTTCTTATTCCTTTTCTCTTTTATTTCTGCCCTTCCTTCCATTATCCCCTCCTTTTCCTTTCCTCTTTCTATTCTTACTCTACTATAGGGTCAAACAAGTTTCTATACCAAACCAAGTATTTAAGATATTTCCTCTACAAACAAAATATGATGAGTAAATTTCTTATTTTTTTAATTTTTTTAATTTTCTTTAATTTTATTTTTTTATTTTATTTGCATAACATATGTGTGGGTAATTCTTCAACAATAACCCTTACATAGCTTTCCGTTACAAATTTTTCCCCCAACTCCCCACCCCTCCCCTAGATGGCAGGATATCCACTACATGTTAATTATGTTAAAATATTGGCAAATCGAATATATGTATACATATTTCTAAACTTGTCATTGTTGTGCAAGAAAAATCTTGTCTACACAAACAACATATCAGATAAAGGAAACACAATGTAAGCAAACATCAATCAAGGAGTATGAGAATGTTATGTTGTGGTCCACATTTCACATCCCTCTCTCTGGGTGTATATGGCTTTCTTCAGTGAACAATTGGAGGTGGTTTGAAACATTTCATTGTTGAAGAGAGCCATGTCCATCAGAATTGATCATCATATAGTACTGTTGTTGCCGTGTATGATGATCTCCTGGTTCTGCTCATTTCACTCAGCATCAGTTCATGTAAGTCTCTCCAGGCCTCTCTGAAATCATCTTGCTGGCCATTTGATAAGAGTAAATTTCAAACAATGCTCATTCCCCACTCTTTTCTTTCAATCAACTGAAATAGGTCTTCTGTGCCTCTTCCTGTGATGTAATTTACCCCATTTTACCTCTTCTTTCCTCTTCTCCCAACATAATCCTTTTTCTACCCCTAGATTCTTTTATCTATCATCACATTAAAGTCAATTTTTACCTACATCCTCTAAGAATATCCTTGACAAAGATACATTTCTCAAGAGTTACACATATTATCTTCCCATGTAGGGATGTAAACATTTTAACCTTTAAAAAACAGGGGTTTTTCTTCCCTTTTTACCTTCTCATGCTTCTCTTGAGTTTTGTGTTTGAAGATCAAATTTTTGATTTAGCTCTGGTCTTTTCATCAAAAATGTTTTAAAATCCCCTATTTCATTGAATATCCATCTTTTCCTCTGAAAGATAATGCTTAGTTTTGCTGGGTACCTGATTCTTGGTTGTAGTCCAAGCTCCTGTGCCTTCCAGAATATCCTATTCCAAGCCTTTCAGTCCTTTAAAGTAGAAGCTGCTAGGTCCTGGGTAATCCTGATTGTGTCTCCTTGATATTTGAATTATTTCTTTCAGGTTGCATGCAGTATTTTCTGCTTTGTTTGATAATTCTGAATTTATCTACAATATTCCTTTGGAGTTTTCATTTCGGGGTCTCTTTCAGGAGGTTATTGGTGAATACTTTCAATGACTATTTTACCTTCTGGTTCTAGGATATCAGAGCAGTTTTCCTTGATGATTTCTTGAAAGATATTATCCAAGCTCTGTTTTTCATTGTGACTTTCAGGTAGTCCAACAATTTTTACATTATCTCTCCTTGAACTATTCTCCAGTTTAGTTGTTTTCTCAATGAGATGTTTTACATTTTCTTCTATTTTTTCACTTATTTGATTTTGTTTGACTGATTTTTTGATGTCTCATTTGATGTCTCAATTGACATTTCATTTTTATTTGCCCAGTTTAATTTTAGTGAATAATTTTCTTCAGTTAGCTTTTTTACTTCCTTTTGCATTTGATCAATTGTGCTTTTAAAGGACATTTTTTTTATTTATTGGATTTTTTTCCATTTCACCAATTCAGTTTTTCAGGAGTTTTTTTCTTTTTCCATTTTACCAAATCTATTCTGGGGTGGGGGTGGGGGTAAATTATTTTTTATTTTTAAAAAACAAAATAAGAAAAAAAGAAAAACAAAAAAGGAAATACAAAATGAAATAAAACAAAACAAAAGAGAATATTGCCATGTGCCCAGCAGAACAACACGGAGAAATCAAAATATATAAGAACAAATTACCAGTTCAAGAAAATATATATATTATATATATTTACATATATAACATATATATATGTAGAAGAAATCATGAGGGTCCATCTTTTTTTTTTACTTCCTTGTAATTTTTTTTGTTCTTTATTAAGTATCTTTTTTACTTTATTCTCCCCCCCTTCATCCTCCCCACCCCCAAGCAGGCTATAATTATGAAAGGATATATTTATGTATACACATGTAGATATATACATATACATAAACACACACACACATACATACATACTCCATCTCCCTCACCTACACACATATTTTTCCTATCCCTGCTAACTTTTTGCTTTAATTCTGCTTCTTAACTTGCCTTGCTATCACTTAATCTCCTATCACCCATGGATCCCTTCCTTGTCTTCTTCCCTTATTCTTTGCTTCCTTGTCTGCTCATACCTTAATACTTTATAGGTTTTGGAGGGTGCTATACCCTTCATGGTATATATGTGGTGCTGCCTATTTAACCCATTTCTGATGTGACTAGGCTTTCAGAACTATAAGTTTTCCACTCCCTTCTAAAACCTCTGGGTCTATTATTTCTCTACACCTCATTTACATAACATGATTGCTATTTTTGCCTTAATTCTGCTCCAATCTTTCTTCTGATCTACCCTATTGTTAATATCAATCTTAAATATATGGTATAGATTACCCATGTAAAGAAAAAAATATAAACATTTTGTCCATGTTGAGTTCCTTGAAATTGATCTTTGATAATGGCGCTTGTATTTTAAATTTTCTATTAAATTTGCATTTGGCAGATAAAAAGTCCTGAAAAATGTGCAAGTTCTAGAATGTCCATTTTTTCTCATTCAATATTATAGATAATTTTCTTGGATATGATATTTTTGGCGCCGGGCCTAGTTCTTTTGATTGTCATAGAAATGATTCCAGGACCTGTGTTCTTTTATTGTTGGTACAATTCTAATTATAGCTCCAGCATATTTGAATTGTTTTTTTCTTGTTTCTTGCAAAATTTTCTCTTTGATCTGGGGGTTTCAAAATTTGCCAATAATATTCCAATGTGTTTTCCACAAAGGATCTCACTGAAGGGGTGATAAGTGGATTTTTTCTATTTCTACTTTTCTCACATGATCCATCACTCCAGGACAATTTTCTTGAATTATTTCTTGCATTATTATGTCAAGATTCTTTTTTTTTGGTCACAACTTTCAGGTAGCTCAATTATTTTTATATTTTTTCTTCTTATGTTTGTTCTTCAAATCTGCTGTCCGTCTTATGTTTCACGTTCTTTATAATCTGATTTATTATTTCTTGGCCTCTAATAGCTTCACTAGCTTCCCTTTGCCCAATTCTAATTTTCAGAGTTATTTTCATCTTTGAGAGTCTATATCTTCTTTTTTAATTGGTTAACTTTTTTCAATAATCTTATTTTTCTAGGATTTTTTTTTTTAGTTTTTCCTCAGTGCCTATCATCTTAATTCTTTTTTGAGTTCTGTAAATTCTTTTTGAGGAGGAAGTCACTTCATGTTCATTTCTGCCCTAAAGAGGGGCAGAAGCTTTTTTTACTTCAGTGTCCTCTTCTGATGAACACCAGTCTTCCTTGTTCCCATGGCAAATTTCTAAGGTGGGGTTCTTTCTTCTTCACTGATTTTTTTTGTCAATGAAAGGTATTAGTGTAAGCACCTGCAATCATGGGGTGGAGGAATAATTCCTCAAGCTTCCTTTCAGTTCTCCCCCTGGCCTGGAACACCAAACCAAGAGCTCCACCTTCCAACAAGTCCCTGAAGCCAGCAGCATCCCTGCTCCCTGCCTCTGCACTCACTAGGTGTGCCAGCTGCTTTACCCAGGGCCCTGTCTCTACAGCAAGGCTAGGCCTGGTGCTCCTGATCAGCCAAGATTCCCTCAGTCTTCCCAGATTCAGTCCCCAATTCCTCAGGCTGTCCAGGAGATGAAAGTTTCTGTGACTCCTGGTGAGACTCCAGACACACCCAGCTGACCCAAGGGTTCCCACTTATTGTTTCAGCAGAGCCAGTGAGAAGTGATTGTATTTCACACTGATTAATGGAGAGAGGAGAGGTTTCTTGAGTCTTCTCAGTTGCACTTGGAGGACCCTTGTTCTGCCCCAAATATTCATGATTTTTCACATCTATGTTTGCTTTGAGGCACAAATTTCTCCTATTTGTGGTGGAAATCTGAAGACCTTGAAATACAACTTTATCAATCTAACCAGAATCCTCCCTGCATCAGATCTAATTTTTAATTTTTTTTCTTCAGTATATATTTTTCCATTTCACCAAATGTATTTTAAGGAGTTGTTTTCTTCAGTCAATTTCTGTGTTTCCTTTTCCAAACTCTCCTTCGAAACTCTCATTTCTTTTCCTCATTTTTCTAACTCTCTTTTTAAGATCCTTTTTGAACTCTTCCAACAGAGCCTTTTGAGCTTGAGAATAGTTCATATCCACCTTTGAGGCTGCACTTAGTGATGTTTTTGTCAGTGTCCTTTTCTGGAATTATGTTCTGTTCTCCTATCTCTATAAATAGCTCTCTACCATCAAAACAATGCTTTTTTGCTCATTTTTAACAGTTGAGGTCTGCTCCTAGGTAACAGAGGAAATTGTCCTGAACTTCCTCTATAGGGTGACAGGGGCTTCAGGCTGCCTATATTGGGACTGCTATTGCAGGCTTTCCCACAGTCTGGATGGGCCTAGCCAAGTCCTGCCTGTAATGCTGGGATTCATGGGCTCACTATTTGTTTTTCATAGTTGCCTTGGACATAGCTAGTCTATGTCCACTGGCCTTCTGAACCAGGACAGAATAGCTGATGCTGCTGTATTTTGGCTAAGAGTCTCCTGCTAGGTACCTTGCACTAGACCAATCCACCTTGGGCCTCCCCATATCGTGCCTGTACTGGGCTGCATTACCCCACCCCTGCCCAATTGAGACAGAACTTTCCCTACGTCCTTCCAAGATATCTTAGGCTGGAAAAATCTCATATTCCAAATATTTGTAGGTTCTGTCACTCTAAAATCCATTCAGATGCTGGATCTAGTGTTGATTCTGAAGGAAGCCAGGAAGAACTCAGGCAAAGTTCTGTCTACTCTCTGACATCTTGGTTCTACCCCCCCATTTAGATTTTTTTTAATGAACTTCATGAATATGGAATAAAGAAAACCTTATTTCAAAGAAGCTATTATAATAAAGATCTGTGGGTCTTAGTGAAATTCAAATTCATCTTTTGTACTCTGGGGTGGTGGCCTGAGATTTGAAAAATATCTTTTATTTCCATTACCTTACGGGGAGGGACTGGCTATGTAATGAGGGGTGGAAATTCATGTCTTGTAACTTCTGTAACATCCAATTAACGGAGAATCAGGGGAGGGACTTGTGCTTCAGTATAGGAAATAAAATGCTGCCTTTAGAGTTTCAAAGATGTGTCTACTCACTAGGCACCCATTTGTGCAAGAATGTAAAATAAATATTTCCTGCATTCAAAAACAAAAAAAAATTTAAACTCATTATGAATCAGTAGTATGAAGTAATTTTCAACTTAGCTAGTCTCAGAGAGTCAATAATCATTTAACTTCATCAACAATGCATCAAAATGCTTGTTCTTCCATAGCATCTCCAAAATTTGTCATTTTTTGCTGATATGATAGGTGTGAGGCAGAAACTGAAAAGTTGTTATCATTTACATTTAATTATTACTAGTGATTTGAAACATTTTCACGAGGTTGGTAGCTTACTTTTTCTTCTGAAAATTGCCTGTTTATATCCTTTGACCATTTATCTATTGTGGTTCAATATGTCTTTGATAAGAACTCAAGTAGGCAGCCTTCCAATTTTAGCCTCTTATCAACTCTACTTGCCAACAGAACTGAATTGTTTTGTGTTCTACTATGACCTCCATGAGAGTTCTATTGTACTCATATATATAAATCATTGCTTAGATTGTACTTGTGTAGCCTGTCTTAAAATATTATTTTTACAACTTTATATATCAGGCTCTCAGCTTAACTTTTAAGAGTTTTATTATTATCATCATGAATTATTCATCAATAAAAAGCGTGAACTTACAAGTAGTATGTGTTGTCACCAAATATCTGTGTTTCAGAGTCATGTGGTCAAACAATAAAACTTATGCTATTGCCATCCTTAGCCTAAAATGGAGATAATTAATCTTTAAATAAAATACTTATTTAAAACAACCAATCTTAAATATTATTAACAAATTCCAGATTTAAAACATATACATAGAAAGGAAATTTTTAAATAAATATTTAAGTTTAATTTGACAATCTTACTCATTTTTATTTTTAGAATTTAGAATTAATCTAGTTAGTCTCGATACTTGATTAAAATGTCTCTTTCTAATTTACCCTAAATAACTCTTAGAATGTTGCTGCTGTTATTCAATCATTTTTCAGTCATATCTAACTCAATGATCCCATTTGGGTGTTTTTAGGCAAACATATTGAAGTGGTTTGCCATTTCCTTCTCTGGCTCATTTGACAGATGAAGAAACCAAAGCAAACTGGATTAAGTAACTTGCCCAAGGTTACATATGTGGTTGTCAGCCTCCTTTCTAGTCATTCATAGTACATGGTGTTAAAATGTGTACTCAGGGAGTTCTTATTTTAAATATGAACATCTGTTAAATATTTAACCAAAACTATTTTATTCAACAAAAGAAATTAAAATTGAATTTTAAAAATTAATAACTACACTTTAAAATACAATTTTTTAAAATGAGACACAAAATACTAAATTTTTACTGAAGTGATAATCAGACTTATGCAAAAATGCAATCCATTTTCATGATCTTTCTCTCTTACCAGATAATGAGCTAAGCAAGCAAAATTGACAGAAATAGATTATGATCTCTTTATTTTCCTGTTCTAAAGAATAAAAAAGAGCTCACCAGCTGCTATTGACTTAAATGCACAAATCATATCATTGTAATTAATTGACCAAACCAATTTTCATTCAAAGTACAACATATGCCCCCTCTAAACTCAGCAAGCACTCTCCAAAACAAAAGCAAAAATAAATAAATAAATAAATGCCAGGAATAGGAACAAGTACAGAAATCATGTATGACGAAGTCCACACAGAAAAAAAAAAACACATTAAGAGCTACACATTGGAGTCACAACACTGCTGCTACACAAATACAAACTAAGATATAGTTGATTATGGTTAGGGGAAAAAAGTAACATTACATTTTACTTTTTTTTTTTTCTTCTCTTCAGGTTCTTCTTCTGCCAGTGGTAAGTATTTCTGTCAAGTATGCAAACATATTTGATTAAAACTATTCATGGTAATTCATTACAGATTTATTTCCCCCTATATTTGTCACTATAAGAAAAGCTTTTTATTTATAATATTTACAAATTATATTTACTAATATTAACCACTTTTAGCCAGGAAGTTTTTTCAAAGGGATTGCCAAATATCCACAACTTTACCGAGTCATTTTGCTGATAAAATTTCCTGGGAAATTTTTTTTCCCCAGGACTGAAATTTTTTTCTTTACTTTTATTTTCATCCCCTGAAATCCTACTTTGAAACCATTTTATAGCACAAAGGTAACTAGCACTGGCTTTTGAGCATTATGTCAGAAAAAACAGAAACTTGGGGAGGTTATTTCATGATGGAAGATTTTTTAGCACCAGACCAGCTCAATACAGAGAAGGTCTTCACCAGTGGGTTAACCACTTGGTAATAAATTTTGTGGTAACCCACAAAACAACAACAACATAAAATAGCCCTCTGTCCTGTGTGACTCTACTCTACTTGTAAATTAATTATGGCAGAATGACAGAAAATGAGCAAAGAATGCTAAGAAACACATAGTTTTAAACAACTAAGCTATTGATACTCTAAATGAAGATGCTTGTTCAGTAAGCAGTAAATTACATGAAACTGAAAGAAGTGAATCACATCAGTCTTGAAAATCTCACCATGAATTTTTTTAATGAAATTATAATTGGGGAGGGGCAGCTAGGTGGTGCAATGGTTAGAGTACCAGCCCTGAAGTCAGGAAGACCTGAGTTCAAATCTGGTCTCAGATACTTAACACTTCCTAGCTGTGTGACCCTGGGCAAGTCACTTAACTCCAATTGCCTCAAGGAAAAAAAAAGAAATTATAATTGGAAGAAAGGTACGCAGTTTCTCCTTGGAAAGGCAAGTAAAATATTTGGCAAAATTGATCTATCTGACATCCAAAACCAAGAAGAAACATGCTTTCATTATTAATAGTATTACTTGTAATAGCATTTGTAAAGTGACTCCTATAACTACAAGTTGTGAAACAATATTTGTTGCAAAGAATGAGAAGATAGAGAAATTCCATAAAGAACTCATTAAGGGGACAGCTGGTGGTGCAGTAGATAGAGTACCGGCCCTGAAGTCAGAAAGACCTGATTTCAAATCTGACTTCCAACACTCAACATTTCCTAGCTGTGTGACCCTGGGAAAGCCACTTAGCCCCAATTGCCTCAGGGGAAAAAATTTTGTTAAGAAGTTTCAAATTAGGTTATCATGTGTTTGAATATTTGGTGACTTTAATACAAAAGTAGAAATAGGTGACAATGGCAAAAATAGTTGGAAAGTATGATTCACAAATAAGAAATGAAAGAAGCCAAGGTTTGCAGACTATGCAGAAGTTTTATCCCTGTGTACTATGAATGTTTGCTTCAAAAAGAGTTAAGAAGAGTGTAGTGAGCACTGAACAACACAAAAAATTAAAGATTATATCCTAATAGACAGGAAACAGCCAGTTACCAATATGAGAATCAATTCCAAATCAATCATCCATATGCAGTCAAATCAATAAGCTTTATTGTGTCTATGCATTGAGGATCCAATAAAAAGCAAATCATAAACTTACTAGGACAAATATAAAAATTAACACTAAATAAGAAAAAACAAAAATAAGATGATATGGTATATAATTGAGAAAACTTTAACAACATACTTAAACATGCTATTGGCACTGATAAAATGGGAATATATAGAACAAAAGACATTGGTACTATCACTATTTCTTATGGAAGTTTATCTGATATAAATTAATTACCATATGAGGATTGCAAAAGACCCTAGAAATTGTCCTATTAAACATATATTTGGTCTTGGCATGTGGAGAGATATGATAGACAAAAACAACATTAGCTTAGAAGGTAAGTTGATTTTTAAATGTTTTGGGTGATAAGTAAATCTTATAAAATATTGAAAAATTGAAGGAGGGGTACCATCATACCAGATCATTCAAATCCAAGTTTTTCTTCCACTATTTAAGTAGAAGGACAACATGAAAAATGGAAAAGATTTGTCAGTATTTCCAAATCAAACTATTTTCTCCATTAATCACAATAGAGCCACCACAACTGGACTCCAATATCAATTTCCACTTTGTTGCACGAGGAATTATAAATAGTACTAAAAAAGAAAGATATTACAATAATGGTTGGGATTAGAACAGTTAGAGGCAAAGTAAAGCTGTGATGAAGTTGGCATAATTGTGAGGGCACTGAGAAATCAGTTCTTAAATATCTGAAGGGTACAAAATCCCCAAGACTTGAAAAACATTATAAGCCCTATTGTGATGCCCTATACTGCTGCTATACAAACATAAACTAAGAAATAGCTGTCTTGTGATTAGGGGAGAAAAAAGAGCAACATTACATTTTACCATATTTTTCTTCTCAGGTTTTTCTTCTTCTGCCTGTGGTAAGTATATCTGTCAAGTACATAAACATATTTGAACTACTCATAGTAATTCATTAAAGATTTATTTTCATCTATATTTGTTTGCACATAAGAAAACTTTTTTGTTTTAAAAGATATTTTTATATTCTCTATATTCTTTTTAATTATATTACCAGAAAAACTAATTAACAAAAGATAGCTATAACTATTAACCTATGCTTACTTTGCCATCTTTATAAAATCTCTATGAAAGTACTATATACATTTATCTTTGATGAAGGCATGCATGAGAAGGGAAGAGGCAAGCTTCTGAAAATAATATTCTGTGGCAGACCACATCTTTACAGACAGTGAATATGAGATTTCACTAAGTTTATTGTTTTTTTGACTATGAAGCAAATTTTGATTTGATGAATGGTCAGTTTCCATAAATACTCTCATTTGTGAGCAATGTTGTATTGGTTGTATTAAGTTCTATGATATAGCAGTGTCTCCTAAAAGAGATACCAATCATTTTGCCTGACTATCATCAATACTGGAAATAACAAGTGGATGGAAAATATCTATTCCCAAATTTATGATATACAGTTGAATAGCGAGCCTATGGAACACAATGCTCCATCAGTGTGTATACCTAATCTATACATACACATAATACATGTATGGATTTATATATGTGTGAATATGTACATTCACTAAAGGGGTAGGTGGATGTAATTTGAGACAATGTAAATGCACAATAAATTGGGCCTAGAATTAAATAGGAAGGAAAAATCAGATTGGATGGACATCAGGAAATTAGAAAATTGCAAAGTTCCTTTAATAACCTACAATATTCTCCCCAAAACAAAGATTTATATTTTGAAAGTAATATTCTCTATATGATTATAAAATATGGAACATGGGTAGATGCAGGTGGAGGACTTGAGAGAAAATGGACAAGAATTCTATAGGAAAGGACTATAGATCTTGCTTTTAGCAAGTATGGAAAACAGAAATAATTTTGCAATGATCTTCATAGAGTATATGATATTTGCTTTCTGCCACAGTCAAACAATCACTGTCCAAGTTCAAAGCCAACTTTGGTCTTCAAAGAAGAGAAGAGGCTTGAGGAATGCCTCTCTTTACTGCAGGTTATCAGGGACAATGATGTATTCTCTTAAAAAAAAAGAAGTAGGAAAAAGTTCTTAATATGAAGACTAAACAAAACCATTTAAGAGAAAGAAAAATAATTCTATTTTAAAATATTGGTAGGTAAAAGAATGTCACATGGAGAAGAAAAGGGAAAAGGTTCACTGAATACTAGGAGGTGGGTTAATATAGGCTACTTTTCTCAAAGAGGAAGGAACTGGCCCCTCCAAGAAAGAAATAGTAGTCTGTACTGCAAATCAAGTCAAGTTAATAAGACTTTAGCAAATGCCACGTTGTGCCAGACAGTGTGCTAAATACCAGAGACATAATAAAAGGCAAAATACAGTCCGTACTCTCAAGAATCCCATTTTCTAATGGGGGAGACTACATGCAAACAACTTATATACAAGCAAAGATATACAGGACAAATTGAAGATACTGTAAGAAAATACTGGCATTAAGGGGGATCAAGAAAGTTTTACCAACCACAGAAGTCAAGAGGAAGAGATGAAGACAAGATTTCAGGAATGAGGGAAAACAAGTGGAAATGCATGGGATCAGGAAATGGAGAGTCTTGTGTGAGAAACAGTGAGGAAACCTGTGTTGCTGGATTGCAGGTTATCTGGGGAAAAGGAATGTATAAGAAAACTAGAAAGTTAGAAAGAGGTCAGGTTATGAAGCACTTAAAATGCCTCCACAGAATACTGTATATTTGATTTTTAGGGCAATAGGTAACCTCTGGAATTGACTAAAAAAAGAGTGATCATGTGAACTTATAAGTTCTGTGAGCTAGGAAATTATCTAGTAAGGACCAGGTGAATAAGAGAAAAACATGATGAGGGGTTCCAAGATCTCTGTATTTATGCACCTGTGTTGACATTGAAAGTTCTCTCTTTCTAGAGTATGCATCCATATCAAAATAGGAACCTCACAAGACTTTTCAACCTCAATAAGTACTATCTGCCTACTAGTGATGAACCTGATCACATCTGACACTGCCAGAGAAACATCTATAAAACATTGCTAAGGATGGTGAAAGAGAAGTTAGACTTGTACTTAGCCTCAGAAAGCAGAAATAAGAATGGTAGAAGTAGCAGTGATGCAGAGTAAACTTGATGTATAGGAAAACTTCCAGAAGTAGAATGAGCCATCTTAGGAAGTAGTGGGTTAACTCTGGACAGAACAAAATACCTAGGAGTACACCTGCCAAAACAAACAAAAAACAAAATTATTAAAAACTTTTTATACAAATAAAAATAAAAATAATTGGAGAAATATTGATTATTCATGGGTAGTCAAGGTCAATATAATAAAAATGACAATTTTTACCTAAACTAATTCATAATTTCTTTGCCCACTCACTGGAGGCTTTCAAGCAAAGGCTAAATAATTGTTGCTCAGTAATATTATGTAGGAGATTCCTGTTCAGTTGGAATTGAGAGCTTCCAAGGTCCCTTCTGATTCTTAGATTCTGAGTAAGGATGAGAAGCTGTAGATGAGTTGACATATGCTCTGTTTGAGGAAGAAGCAATGTTAATAAAATCACAAATCCATCAACATATTAATTTTAAGAGATGGATGTAGAATGGGTTCCAATGAGAAATTCTTCTCAAAAAATGGTATGCATGTTACTGTGATTGTAATTTCAAAGAATGAAATTAACAAATGAGTATTAAATTTAAATTTCACATTACTTTTCTTGAGTTTGCAAGAAGCTATTTTATGATGATCCTACAATGTTTTATTTTGTTTTGTTTTGTTTTGTTTAACCTAGTCTATCTAGGCCACAGATTTAAAAAACTGGGGCTTCTTAAACAAAATAGTAGAGAACTTAAGAGTCAAGAAGTTTGGGCTAGAGTACCAACTTTGCCACTTACCTTTTAATGTTCATTAAGAAAGACAATTTCCCTTTATGGTTCTTTTTTGATCATGTATATAATGTTGGAGTAGATGGCTTCTAGTTCACTAAATAAATGAAACTCAAGCTTTGAATTCTTGGGATCCTTGAGACAATTTCAGGGAGTCTAAAAGGCAAAACTATTTTCTTATCAATACTAAGAAACAATTTTCCAATTAAAATGTGCCTTCTTTTTCCAACTACATATCTGTGTGAAACTGGATTTGCTTTATATATTTCAAATGAATTAAAATCATAAGAGATTGAATGTAGAAGTAAACACTCTATTTCAAGCTATCTTCTATTGAACCAGTCATTAAAGAAATTTGCAGAAATATGTAAAACAATGCCACTCATCTAATTTTTTTAGAAAATATAATTTTTAATAAAATTATATTACATAAACTTGTAATTAAGCTATTATTTTTATTTTTAAATGAATTGATAAAATTTATCAGTTTAAATTTCAGACACAGTGGATATAAATAACAAATAACAAACATAATCAAAAGCTTTTTAAGGTCCTCTATAATTTTAAGAGTATAATGAGGTTCTGAGTTTGAGAGCTGCTCAGAGATGGAAATGTCTGGCCCACAGATCATAAAGCCCATGATATTATTTGCTAAGACAACCTCAGGTGATGATGAACTAAAAGTTAAGTACAACAATCTCCCACTGCTTGAATTCTATAAATTGATGATTTTGTATGGCTCATGAATGATGATAATTATCCAAATGGCCATTGGAGGAAAAAAGGTTTCCCACCCCTGCTCTAAAAGATCTACCTTCCAGCTCTTAACATTCTGTAACTCTGAAAAAAGAAAGAATTAAAGGAACATGGTCTGTGTCTTGTCTTCAAATTAATTATTCCCATATAAACATCCTTTGAGTAATGAGAGGTTAAAGTGAGTAGTAGAAGAATACTTGCATTGTGAATCACTGTGACTTACAAATATAACAAATGTTTCACTTCTAGGGAAAGAAAACCAACTTGATACAATAATCTCAGTGATAATATTGATAATCTTCACTCAAATATGAAGGTAAATTATTTATGCATATGTGAACATTTTACAAATAACACAGTTATTATATTCGTTCCATCTAAAGTCTTTTTTAAAACAATATTTACTTGACACCATATCAGATTTTTTTTTCTATCAGCATGCAAAAATAATGTGTAATTCCAGTTATTTAATGCCAGGTATTTAAGAGTACCATCTAAAAACTGAGGTTCCTGTAGGGATAGTTTTGCATTTTGAGTCATTCTGAATCCCTTCTCACGTTCTTCATTTACATTTTTCTGACATGGTAACAGCTGTAGAAATTTATATTTAGAACTACCAGCTTACCTTTGGTAACCATACTTCCTCTCAATGGTTCAATACTCAATTCCCCATTCATCAAAATTTCCTATGAGGCTCAAGAATGTTCTTTAGCTTCTCTGCTTTTATCCTTTTTACCCTTCCTCATACAGGTTTATGAATCTTGAAAATCTTTAGGATTAGAAAAGATAGGAACTGCCTGCTGCAGACAACTGCATCCAGAATTACAGTTGTGTGTGGAAACAGGAAAGAAGAGAAAGATTATGGGTTCTGACCAAGTCCTTTGGTATATACATTTAAGTGTATTTCTGTCTTTTAAGCAACCTTGGTTTTAGAAGAGGATACCTCCATAATTTTTATAGTTATTTTTTTAGAAAAGCAATACTATTCATATTAGTTCTACATAAAATGGAATAATTTAAGTGATAATATTTAATATTACAACATAACAGCACTGTCGGTTTTCAAAGTGCTTTATATTTATTATAGTGCATGCTTCATATAGTATATTGCATTTATGGTACACACTTCAATTAAATTTTTTATAAAAGTTAAATATATAAAATGTTACATGTTATATAAAAATGTGTATATATATGCAAACATCTAAAAGTTTAATATATAAAGATTTATTTAAATATATTTAAATGCATTTGTTCTTGTTCAGTCATTTCAGTCATGCCCTACTCTTCATCTTTTCATTTAAAGTTTTCATGGCAAAGATATTGGAATGGTTTATCATTTCCTTCTCCAGATCATTTTACAGATGAGAAAACTGAGGCAGAGTTAAGTGACCTGCCCAGAGGCACATAGCTTGTGAATGACACTATATTTGAATTTGTGAATTTCAGGGGTCTTCCTGACTCTAGGCCCACCAGTGCCATCTGGCTGTCCTCAATAAAAATATGCATGCAAATTCATAAAAGTTACCTTTTTTTTTTCATTTAGAGAGCTCTTTCTAGTCACCACTAAATGTATTTATGTTCTTGTTTTCATTTTCAGAGGTTGGCCATGAAAAATCAAGTATTTACAGCTACAAAAATCAAATCTACATCAAGTATTTAAATCATCATTTGCTTATTGCCTATAAAAGTGAACTCAGGAGAGCTGATCATAGTGTTCTTATAAGAATGACATGCTTTTTGATGGTGTCAACAATTCATGACTTCATGGAATTCCAAATTACAGAAGGGGTAAAGATGGATTTTTTTAATATGTGAAGTATTTTAACTAAAATGTTTCCTTTTATCTATTTATATTATATAAACCAAACTTATAGGTGATGAATACATAGAGGAAGATATTCTAGCATCTTTCCTGGGAAACTGAAGAAGGCAAGATGTTAAATATTATATCATATTTTTACTTCAGTTGAAGTCTTCATTGCTCTTTAATTTGTAAAGGATTTGGATGGTCTAACTTTTGTACTCATTAAAGCTTTCTCCTTCAATGAAGCAGTGAATTAAAATGAAAGTGTCATTCATGTAATTGATTTATGAGTTTCATTCTTTATTCCTTGAGTTAAAGTTTGACACCTAAAACTTTTTAGGTTTTAAAATCCTAGTCTGTTTTGGGTAATATCAGAGGGAAGGCACTAAAATTGAGAGAGACTAGGAAAGGCTTCTTATAACAAATGGGGCTTTAGCAAGATCTGAAGGAAGTTGAGAAAACCAGCAGGCAGATATAAAGTGTTCCAGGCAAGAGGAATACTATACTAGTAAAAATCCTCAGAGGAAAGGGATGGAATGTCTTATGCAAAAAAAAAAAAATTAAGAGACCAGCGACACTGGATCATGGAGAATGAAGAGGGGAATAAGCAATCAGAAGACTAGAAAGGACTTGGTTATGAAAGACTGTTTGAAAGCTAAACAGAGCATTTTGTATTTCATATTGAAGGGAAAATGGAGTCACTGGAGTTTATTAAAGGAAAAGTGTTAGGGTAAAATTTCACTTTTTTACATGCAAAACTTTTACTGCAAAGAATGAATTTGACAATGTTATCTGAATCACAAATAATGTCAGATGCTTTATACATTTTCTATACTGTCAAAAGTTAAAACAAAGGTGAAATGTCTATTCTCTTAGAAATTTATAGTGGATATATATTTTCTGAACTGAAACTACAGTTCCAGGAAAACATTTTGCATCTCAATGTAAGTGTAAAATAAATTTCCACATTTCAAAAGCCATTTAACAGGATTTTTTTTTTCTGAGACAATTGGGTTTAAGTGACTTGCCCAGGGTCACACAGCTAGGAAGTGGTAAGTGTCTGAAATTAGATTTGAACTCAGGTCCTCCTGACTTCAGGGCTGGTGTTCTATCCACTGTGCCAACTAGCTGCCCCTTAACTGGATAATTAATGAATTTCCACCCAATTGGAAATGATTATCAGATTTCACTTTTAAAAGGAAAATCAATTTGATAGGTGAGTGGATGATGGATTGTAATGGGAAGAGATTTTTGGTGTGGATACCAAACAGAAACTTATTGCAATATTCCAGGCAAGAGGTAATGAGAGCCTGGACCATAGTGGTAGAAGTATCGGAGGAGAGAATGGAGTATACAGGACAGATGTCATGAAGGTAGAAATGATAGGATATCACCACTGATTGGCTATGGGATTAGAAAGAGTGAGGAGTCAAAAATGACTTAGATTTTTAACTCTAAGTAAATGAGAAGATGGTGGGACCCTCAATAGAAATAGGGAAATTAGGATAAGGGAAAGGTTTTAGGGAAAAGATAATGAGTTCTGTTTTGTGCATAATGAGTTTAAGATATCTATAACATATCCCATTTAAGTTATCTAAAAGGTACTTGGAAATGTGGGACTGGAGATTGGGAGAGAGATTGGGTCTGGACAGATAAGTAACTGTAAAAGTTATCTGCATTGATCTGATAATTGAAATCACTAAATGAAATAAAATAATGGGAGAAGAAGGCCCAGGATAAGATATGTGGGAACTCCATTAATGTGGATGAAGATTCATGAATGACGGCCATAACATGGATGAAGATCTGCCAAAGGAAAAAGAGAAGGAAATAGGAAACCAGGAAAGGATAATGTTATAAAAATCTAGAGAAGGAAGAATCATGGAGAAAAGGGTATTTGCAAGTGTCAAAGACTGCAGAGTGACCAAGGAGGATGAGAATTGAGATAAAGTCATTAGATTTACCAAGAAGAGATCAATGGTAATTTTAGGGAGAACAGTTTTGTTTGAATGATTAGGTTTTGCCAGGATGCAACAAGTTAAGAAGAAAGTAAGAGGAAAGGAACTAGAGGAACTTTGTGCAGTCAGCCTTCTCAAGGAACTGAGCCACTATAGGGAAGACAGAAATTGTATACTAACTAGTGGGGATGGATGAAGTGTGAGGACTTTTTGAGGATAGGAGAGCCATGGGCATGTTTACAGGCAGTAGGAAAGTAGACAGTGAAAAAGGAGCAATGAAGATAAATGAGAGAATAGAAGTGATGAAGAGGAAAATATGTGGGAGAAGACAAGATGGAATGGAATTAAGAGCAAATATAGGGTTTGCCTTGAAAGAAGGATTTTTTATTATCTTCTTGTGAGACAGAGACAAAGGAGGAGATAGGAGCAGAAGGCATCTGTGTGATGGGAGATGAGGAGGAAAGAAAAAGAGTTTTCGACAACAGCTTCAATTTTTTTCAGTTAAATATGAGACAGGATTGTTAGCTGAGAAAATGGGAGAAGAAGAATTTATGGGAGGTTTGTGATCAGGAAATGGATAACAATCAAATGAAGAAAAATTAATGGCATGGATAAGAATAAAATAAGGAGAGAAGAGGAGCATTAATACTAAAGACAGAAATTTAAGGTTAAATTTAAATTTTGAAGGTAAAAGTCTACTAAGGGTAAAACTTAAGTAGATTCAATAGTTTCACTTTTGAGCCTCTATAAAAAGTAGAAATTAGTTTATCTGTATTATCTGTCTAAAATTACTTAGACTATTCAAAATAACAGGAGAAAAAGAGTTGACCCACAAGTTGTCTGTCAACATTTACTAATAACTGAATTTGTTCAAAAAGCAAGTAAAATTACTCATATTTATTTAGAATTTTGATCATGTAGCACATTAGAATGTAATGTCTAGAAAAAATTACACCAAATTATAGTAATAATTCAATATTTTGAAAGAATTCTCAACCTTTTCTTCTACTCATTTTTAATGATATAAGATCAGAAGTCTCATGAATTTTGGTGAAACTTGAAACATTTCCAGATTTCTAATTACACCTGAAAAGTTTAATATTCCACCAAAAAACTATCTATAATCTTGAACATTAATTCTACTTTAACTTAAGAAACATTTGAAAAAGAAGAATTGAAAAACAAGTGCATTGTACCTTGGTTCCTATTTCCTTTGGGAACTTGTATGAAAGTCAAAGAAGCAAAGACCCGGGGGAAGTGAATTCAGTATGTACAGTTTTGTAGGTGATCAGATGGCTCACCTCTCAAATAGGAGAAGACTTTTCTTCTTCAGGTGAAGGGACTCAGATTTTTAAAGTTTTGGTACTAATATGAATCTCACAAACTGCACACAAACAATAGCTACCATTCTGTTATAAAATATATACATGTTCTGTGAGTTAGGACTTGGGTTAAATTCATTTTGAGTTCAATGATTGTAGTGTAAACCACATGTCAAGGAAGTCTCCTAATGCCTCTTAAGACTACTCTTGGCAGTCACAATAGGTTTAGTCCAAGAGTTAATTCTCTTCAATGACTCAAATATGACTCATATTCATTGACACTTCTACACATCTCTCTGGGAGCCTATTTCCTCAGTAGTCTCTTATTCTTGAGCACCCTATTCATCAGAGGTATTCATTAACTCTATCTTGGACAATAAAATTTTTGCAAGGCCTTAGCCATTCTCTGGGGCTATTTTATACTGGCAATGTTTTTTTTTTCTTTTTGGTTAAAGATGGGCCAAATATTAACAATTAAGCACATGCTTGGATCTTTGATAATCTTGTAAGATTCATCATGATATATAGCTTAGATATTATTAAAATTATCAGATAGCTCTCCACTATTTATGTTTTCTTGGGAAACTAAAATTTTATGACTAGATTCTTCCCTGGGGTATAAATAGTAAGCCCAGTTGTAATACTTTTATTTGTCTCCCTCCATGCTCTTCTAAATTAAGACCACAGCTAGGACTAAGCTAGTATCTTAAAACCTCCCTTTTTCAAATAAACTCTTTGCTGGGACCAAATAGAAATACCCCATTACACATAGGACCATCTCCCATTCCTGTGCCTCTTCACTGGCTGTCCTCATATTTGAAATGAACTCCCTTCTTATTTTTTTAGAATCTCTAAATTCTTTCAAGTTTCAGCTCAAGCATCATCTTCTGATCAATTCTGACAGACAGGCTTTTTTTAACAGTGAGATGATTCAGGCCAGTTCCAATAATCTTGTGATGAAGAGAGACATCTGCAGCCAGAGAGATGACTGCGGGGACTGAGTGTGGATCATAACATAGTATTGTTCATATTTTTTATTGTTGTTTGCTTGCATTTTGTTTTCCTTCTCATTTTTTTCCTTTTTGATCTGATTTTTTTTGTGCGCCATGATAATTGTGGAAATATGTATAGAAGAATTGCACATGTTTAATAGGGGAATGGATGGGGAGAAGGGAAGGAAAAAAAATTTGGAAGACAAGATTTTGCAAAGGTAAATGCTGAAAATTATCTATGCACGTGTTTTGAAGATAAACAGCATTAAGAATAAAAAAATCAAGCACCATCTTCTCCATGAGGCCTTCCCTGAACTATTCAGCTACAAATGTATTCCTTTTAAAATATTTCCTAATATTTCTGTTGTATATAGTTTATATGTTATTTTGTATATGCTTTATGTTTGTTTTCCCTTGTAAAACGCAAGCTTCTTAAGGGCAAAGACTGTTTAACTTTTGTCTTTGTATCCTCAGTGCTTAGGACAATGCCTGACACAGAGGAAGTATTTAATAAATCCTTGTTAATTGATTGATCATTAATTGTCCTTACATCTCTTGGTTCAATTATTTCCCAAAATGATACTCCATGACTGAGCTTCAATCTCTGCCACAGACCTAACTTAGTAGTCCTTGATAAGGATTGCCACCAACCATGATGAACCAGCCTCCTGATAGCTTGATGGCCCTGGTGACCATTCACCCCACAAAATACAAGGGCATAATGCTCTCAAGTTTCATATCTTCTTTGTTGTTTGTACTATCTGTACTATATTCTCTATCCCATCACAAAGAAGCATCTCAGAAAAGCTCCAAAATGTAACCTGTCAGACTAAGATCAATAATGGCAAATTTTCCTCAAGTGACAATCAATAAAGCTTATTTTCATTTTTACCCTGAGTGTCTCTATCTCTGAAAATGTCTCAATGTGGTTCATTTCTTTCTCAATGAACTCCAGATGGGAACAAATCCTTCAAATCCTTGTCTGAATTGGGGTGATGATGTGGGATATTCCATTCACCTGCAAACAATCAAGACTACCAATAAACATTTGAACATAAAACATATTTATTGAACAGTATACAAGGACAGAAAAGGCTTCTATGCCTTAACTAGCAAAGCAATAAAACCATTTTTTTCTCTCAAGCAGAGCTAGGCCCTTTTTCTATATAAAATTATAGCCTCAATAGAGGAAGTTCAAATAAAAGTGAAGTTGCAACCTCTGTAAAGGCACTGTTTGCATTATCACCATATTAATCCTGCATATCCCATATATCTGTAAATTGTATCTGGTGATATCAGCAGCCCCTACTGTACTCCAGTGCTTTCCTGACAGCCAATGCCATGAAATGACCACATCTGAGGTTGGTGTCGTGACTCTATTTGTGCAATCACCTTGTGAACTCATTGAGGACAGTAACTGTTGTTAAGGCTTTAAAAAAAACAGTGCTTAGCATTATACATGGCATATATTAAGCACTTAATAAATGTTTGCTGATAGTGCAAGTTATTATCTATTATAAATATACTATCAGAAGCATCAAATTATCTGTTTTGTCATTTAAAAGAACTGACAAATTATTTGCCACTGAATATAAAAAATTGACATGGGTGTGCTAAACTGCTCAACTAAGTTTATTAAAATTAAGTTACTTTTGCCTAAATAAAAAAGTAGGTATGATTTCAATTTTTAAAAACCTTAATCCTTTGCAAGGGTCAATGTTGAAAAATTACCCATGCATATGTTTTGCAAATAAAGTTTTAATAAAAAAATAAAAATCTTAATCCACTTTAGATTACCTACCTGTCAAAAAACAATTTTTTCCTAAAACATGAAATTCCCAGAGTAAAATACAATATCCTCCTTTCTATTCTGCAGAAAGCACCGTTCTTTCTTGGTTTCACATTGGGATTTTCCAAAAGGGAAAAAGAAATTTTTGTCCAAAGATCCAGCTTTTTAAAGTGAGATGCTTTTCATTTTGAAAATACAGAGAGTAAATTACTTCTGTTTACATATGTTTCACAGTTAAAATGTCCCTTGATCAGCAGTAATGATCAATGGTAATGATCAGCAACAATGATTAATAGTAATGATGTCTATGAAATAATTTGGTTTCTGTATGCATATCTGCTTCTAGCAAGAATCAGGTAAAATCTCTTATGCAAATGCTAATTGTTACTCCTGGGCTGCAGATAAGAAATCAATAATTATTTACCATGTGCCAGGTATTGTGCTAGGCATTAAGTATTCTGAGACCAGTGAGAAAGTGGACCACCAATGTGATGCTGAGAAACTTCCTACTTCATGAACAGGACCTGAAAGGATGGAATTTTGAGATCTCAAGTATGGATGAAACAATGTAAGGATATATCAAGAGCTGGAAGACAACTTTTTGGATCAGGTAAAGCTTAAATAAGGATAGGCTCTACCTGAACCACAGTGGCAGTAAGTGAATTAGGGAGCACTCACTACAGTGGAGAGCTTTGTGAGTACCTACATCTGACAATAAAGGTTTTGAGGGTTTTGTTGTTGTTTTTTGTCATTTTACCAATGAGTGATCAAGTGGAAACTCAACAGTGTCCACATCAGGAGGAAAGGGAAAAGAGTCATACATAAGACATGTCCATCAAAAGATTTTTTAAGTATATTCTGCACAGCCAACTTGGGCTTCAGGTAGATTGCAGATGGGAACAAATCCTTCAAATCCTTGTCTGAATTGGGGTGATGATGTGGGAACTCCAAACATGGGCTCCCAGTCTTTCCTTTTATATAGGAAAAGTTCTAGCTCTGACATGTCAGAAATGTTCTCTTCAACTGGGTATTCCAGAATGGTAACTGGTGAGCTGCTAAGTGATATCTATTATCTCTGCTCTGATATCTACATTTTAGGATTTTTTAGCACAATAATGGGTTGAGGAAATCTAACTATAATAATGTTTCCCAATTATTCAAGACTGGCTAACAAGGGGTATGTGGAAGATTTCATTCATGATGCCAAGGGCCATAAGGCTATACTTTATGATGTTATTGTTGAGGAAACACGAAGAGACAATTTTTGACTAGCATTAGAGGAAAAATCAAGGGACTATTAATACTACAAAACACCTTCCAAGTGTTATGGGCAAAGATCTTTGCTGAGAGTTGTCACTTAAATTATCTAGCAAATAAATGCCAGGGTTAAAAAGAGCCTTGAGTTATTTTTTTTTGAATGAGAGATCACGGGCCTTGAAGAGCTGCTTATGTTTTTCCCTCCTTGTGAAATTCTAATATGCAAAATATACAAATATATAAAAATCATAATAGAGAACTAAAGGTCTTATTGATAATATAGTTATGAATAGTGTACATGTGCATGTGTATTTTCTGTAGAGAGAAATATTGATTCATTGGCACTCTTAAAAGTGAAAAAGAATAGTACTTGTGGTTATAAAATTAAAAAAATAATTATATACCTCCCAAGCCAACAATCTCACTTCCAGTCTTCTCCTGCAGTCATCACTTAGAAGAGCATATCTTGGGGAGAAAGGATGCCATCAACAATATCATTTCCTAAGTGTTTCACAACATCTAAAAGTCAGGGATCTTGAAAGTCATCTAATAATGGTCAAGAACTTCTCTATCTGGTCCAGAACTTACTCTACAATATATTTGATAAGTGGCAATTCTTGCATGAAGATTTCCAATGAAATGGAACCAAATACCTAGGGAGGCAGCCCATTTCACTTTTTTAAATGGTAAATATCACAGGTTTTTCTTTAAGCCAGACTTAAATCTGCCTTTTTGTAATATCCACCCATTACTCTTGAGGCTAAGAGGAGCAAGTCTGTAAAGTTGTCCACATAAGGACAGTAGTTGAAGTGAGGGAATTGGATACAACTGCCAGATATATATTAAGAAGACTAAATAATTTGTATAATAAAGTAGAAAGGATGAAAAATGTAGACAAGCAAACTGGTTAAGAGTTACTGTGATAATTTAAATAAAAGTAATAAAGATCCAGACTAGCATGGTGAAGGAAATGAAAAGGATTAGTAAAAAAGGTAGAAGGAGAACCCAAGGTAAAAATGAATATGAAAGATTCCCTTTATTCTTGATTTCAATCCCTGGCAAACATATTATTTAACATCATAGCTAGTGAACATATAATAAATTGAGGTCATCATGAATCTTTAACATGGCTTCATCAAGAATAGGTCATACTAGATGAATTTAATTTCATTTTTTGGACAGAATAAACTGATAGATCGGGGAAGTTTTGTAGATACTGTTTTACTAGATTTTAGCCACCATTTAATAGGTCCTGTGTTATTCTTTTGAACTACCTGAAGAGATGTAAGATAACAATTTATGTGTATTCAGAACCCAAGAAAATGATTCCCAGGGAAACACTACTTGATCACTTAAACTGACAATCCATTCTAAATCATAGAGAATCCAAGTTCAAGATCATGTGGCACTATAGGTAGAAACCTCAATGAACCAGACCAGAGAATATTTTTCATGTCAAATTAAATCTTTTTTCTATGAATACAATTGGCAATTGAGTCAAGGACACATATAATAATTTCACTCATCTGTATTACAAAACTTATAAAAACAAGGAAATTCTAGTGTCTGAATTAAGGCAAAGGTCACTATATATCTGAAACTAAGGAAGATCTTTTATTCAATCTGTATTTACATCAAAAAAACACTTCAGTGGAATACTCTGCTGAGAATATGTATAAAAACATAGAAGACATATTTATCCATTTTGCAGATGACACAACACCAGGAGCAACAACTAATTAATTGGAGGACAAAATCAGGATCCAAAAAAGCTCCATATGCCGAAATGATGGACCAACTCTAATATAATTAAATGTTTTAAGTGAAATTAAAATCTTATATTTGGATTATAAAACTTCACAATACAAGATAGAAGAAGCACATGTAGGCAAAAGTTCAGGAGGAAAGGAATTTGAACAGATTGCAAGTTCAATGAATGAACAAAGTAATATCAGAGTCCAAAAAACTAATGCAAAATGAGACTGCATTAAGAGAGGTTTTAAAAATTGGAAAGGACCTCAATGGCCATCTAGTCTAACTCATATAGGAAAGAAATCTCCACTCAATTCTATTTGACAAGCGATAGTCATCTAGTCTTTACCTGAAGACCTAAAAGGAAGGAAAGTTTATCACCTCTCTAGTAAGTCCAATTTACTTTTCGGAAGCTCCAACTATTAGGAATTTTTTTTTTGGCATTGAACCTATTTATGCTTTTTTGTAGCTTCCATCCATCACTTCTAATTGTGTCCTTTGGGGTCAAACAGAATAAACTTAATCCCTCATCCACATTCTCTTCTCCAGCTAGACATGCTCATTTCCTCCAACTTATCTTCATAATATGTCATAGATTTGAAGTTCCCTCACCATCTTGGTTGTCCTTCTCTGAACAATCTCCAGCTTATCAGTATCTTTACTTCTGTGTTGTCGAGAACCTAGAACAATGCTCCAGATGAATACTGAAGAAGGTAGAGTATAGGTAGTGATACCATTCTATTCCTGAAAGCTATGCCCCTCTTGTATGTACCTCAACATCTCATTAGATTTTGTGGTTGCCAATCATAATGAGCTTACAGTTTACTAATTAATACTCCTACATATTTTAGAACAACTGTTGTCTTTCCATGTCTCCTTATTTTTTATTTATGAAGATGATTTTGGGGACCCAAGTGAAAAATTTTACTTTATCCCTATTGAATTTCATCTAAATAATAAAAGATAAACAGAAGAGTTTGGTAAGGTCCTGTAAAAAATAGTGCTAGGAAAGCTGACGTTCTGAATGTGTTGAAACTAGTAAGGGTGACTAAAGATAGCAGAAAAGCATTTGGGTTGTTGTTGTTTTAGCTATATTTGAGAGCTATATTTTAGCTATATTGAGAGGAAAAGGAACATCAAAGAAGAGATAGGATCTTTGCTATATATTTTTGTTGTTGTTGTTGTTGTTGTTGAGGCGATTGGGGTTAAGTGACTTACCCAGGGTCACACAGCTAGGAAAAGTTAAGTGTCTGAGACCAGATTTGAACTCAGGTCCTCTTGACTTCATGGCTGGTGCTCTACCCACTGAGCCACCTAGCTGCCCCATCCTCTCCACCTTTTTAAAAGAAGCCATTTTACTTTTGATATAGAGAACTCCAAAATGTATATGGCTAATTGTTTTCCTATATCAATACTATACACTTTGTACCAGCTTTTGATCTGTTTAGTATATGCACCATCTATTTCTTCTTTCTGATCAGATGGTCTATAGCAGAGACATCAAACTTAAGCCTTCTTTAAATTTCACTGGCCTGCAATAACTATGGCAATTTGGTTTTTGATAAACGCAAAGACCCCAACTTTTGGGATAAGTATTCACTATTTGACAAAAACTGCTGGGAAAACTGGAAACTAATGTGGAAGAAATTAGGGCTTGACCCACATCTAACACCACATACCAAGATAAGATCTAAATGGGTTCATGATCTGGATATAAAGAGTGATACTATAAGTAAATTAGAGGAATGTAATATAGTTTACCTCTCAGACCTATGGAGATGGAATAAATTTATGTCCAAAGAAGAACTGGAACTCTTAATTGAAAACCAGAGAGATAACTTTGACTATATTAAGTTAAAAAGTTTTTGTACAAACAAAATCAATGCAGACAAGATTAGGAGGGAAGCAATAAATTGGGAAATCATCTTTACATTTAAGGGTTCTGATAAAGGTCTCATCTCTAAAATATATAGAGAATTGTCTTATATTTATAAGAATTCAAGCCATTCTCCAATCAATAAATGGTCAAAGGATATGAACAGACAATTTTCAGAGGATGAAATTAAAACTATTTATAGTCATATGAAAAGGTGCTCCAAATCACTATTAATCAGAGAAATGCAAATCAAGACAAGCCTGAGATACCACTTCACACCTGTCAGATTGGCTAAAATGACAGGAAAAGTTAATGATGAATGTTGGAGGGGATGTGGGAGGGCTGGGACACTGATGCATTGTTGGTGAAGCTGTGAACGGATACAGCCATTCTGGAGAACAATTTGGAGCTATGCTCAAAAAGTTATCAAACTGTGCATACCCTTTGACCCAGCAGCATTTCTATTGGGCTTATATCCCAAAGAAATCATAAAGGAAGGAAAAGGCCCCACATGTGCTAAGAATGTTTGTGGCAGCCCTTTTTGTAGTGGCTACAAACTGGAAATTGAATAGATGCCCTTCAATTGGAGAATGGCTGAATAAATTATGGTATATGAATATTATGGAATATTATTGTTCTGTAAGAAATGACCAGCAAGATGATTTCAGAGAGGCCTGGAGAGACTTACATGAACTGATGCTGAGTGAAATGAGCAGAACCAGGAGATCATTATACACGGCAACAACAGTACTATATGACGATCAATTCTGATAGACATGGCTCTCTTCAACAATGAAATGTTTCAAACCACCTCCAATTTTTCACTGAAGAAAGCCATATACACTCAGAGAGAGGGATGTGAAATGTGGACCACAACATAACATTCTCATACTCCTTGATTGATGTTTGCTTACATTGTGTTTCCTTTATCTGATATATCGTTTGTGTAGATAAGATTTTTCTTGCACAACAATGATAAGTTTGGAAATATGTATACATATATTCGATTTGCCAATATTTTAACATAATTAACATGTAGTGGATATCCTGCCATCTAGGGGAGGGGTGGGGAGTTGGGGGGAAAAAATTGTAACAGAAAGCTATGTAAGGGTTATTGTTGAAGAATTACCCACACATATGTTATGCAAATAAAATAAAATAAAAAAAAAATTTCACTGGCCTGAACTAGAATAAAATGTAAGTGGGAAATATTTAACAAAATAAATAAAAATACAACAGAGATAGCATTAATTTGTTTTCTAAGTCAACATATAATTAGGAGAAGTTCAATTTTACTAGAGTTTGATTACACTGATATACAGTATATTTTAATGACAAAACATTTTATTCTCCTTCCTCTGATCTTCCTTCAAAAATTCTCTACTATGTTTCCTTCCTCTGATTTTCTTATATAAGCACACCTATTCATTATTAATATTAATTAATTATTAATATTATTGCCCCCCCTTAATTTACTTTGCTTCTTTGAATAAGATATGTTCACCTAGAGACATGGTTCGAATATAAGTCTTATCCTAAATCTCAAAGATCTCTCTGAGGTAAAATGTGTTAGGAACTCTGTTCCCTTTTTTATCACCAAAATATAGAATGTTTGTATATAGACTGTACAGAGTTTGTATAGAGTTCAGCTTCAATTTTATATTATTTTCAGTTCTAAATTCTCTTGTTCCCACATTCAACCTTGTTCATTCATTGAAAAAGCAAAAAAGTAAAATAAAATAAAATAAAACCATTACCAATAAGTATAGTCAGACAAAATGAATTCTAACAATCTGTCAAAAAAAAAATAATGCTTCAATCTACACTCTGAGTCTGTCCTGTCTCTATATGGAAATGAATAGTTTCATCATGTGTCTTGTGGAATTGTGGCTAATCATTGTATTGATCAGAATTCCTAAATCTTTTAAAGTTGTTTGTATATACAATATTGTTATTGCAGAAATTGTTTTCCTAGTTCTACTCACATCATTTTGAATCAGTTCATACATATCTTCCCAGGTTTCTCAGGTTTCATTGTTAGCACAATTAAATTCTATGACATTCATATACATAATTTGTTTAGCCATTCTCCAATTGATGGGTAGTCCCTCAGTTTACAAATCTTTGTCACCATAAAAAGACCTTATATAAATATTTTTTTACCCATGGGTCCATTTCTTTTTGCTAAAAAAAATCTCTTTGGGATATAGACCTAGGAACAATATTATTGATTCAAAGGGTATATACATTTTGATAACTGTAGGAAGATACTTCCAAATTGCTTTCCAGTTCACAATTTTACCAATGATGTATTAATGTACTTATTTTCTCTGTGCTTCTCTAGCATTTTTGCTTTTTGTCAGAGTTTCCAATCTGGTAGGTATGAAGTAATACTTCAGAGTTGTTTTAATTTTCAGTTGTTTAGTTATTAGTGATTTAGAGCATTTTATATAACTATTGATTGCTTGGATGTTTTCCATTTTTTCTTTCTTTTTTTATTAAAGCTTTTTATTTGCAAAACATATGTATGAGTAATTTTTCAACATTGACCCTTGCAAAGCTTTCTGTTACAAATTTTCCCCCCTAGCCCCCACCCCTCCCCTAGATGGCAGGAAGACTACTACATGTTAATTATGTTAAAATACTTGACAAATCGAATATATGTATACATATTTTTAGTTATCTTGCTGTGCAAGAAAAGTCGGACCTACAAGAAAAAAAATCTGAGAAGGGAAACATAATGCAAGCAAACATCAATAGAGAGCATGAAAATGTTAGGTTGTGGTCCACATTTCATATCCCTCTCTCTGGGTGTATTTGGCTTTCTTCACTAAACAATTGGAACTGGTTTGAAATATTTCACTGTTGAAAAGAGCCATGTCCATTAGAATTGATCATCATATAGTCTTGTTGCCATGTATAATGATCTCCTGGTTCTGCTCATTTCACTCAGCATCAGTTCATGCAAGTCTCTCCAGGCTTCTCTAAAATCATCCTGCTGGTCATTTCTCACAGAACAATAATATTCCATAACATTCATATACCATAATTTATTCAGCCACTCTCCAACGATGGGCATCCATTCAGTTTCTAGTTTCTAGCCACTACAAAAACGGCTGCCACACACATTCTTGCACATGTGGCTCCCTTTCCCTCCTTTAAGATCTCTTTGGGATATAAGCCCAATAGAAAGAAATACTGCTGGGTCAAAAGGTATGCACAGTTTGACAACTTTTTGAGCATAGTTCCAAATTGCTCTCCAGAATGGTTGGATCCGTTCACAGTTCCACCAACAATGTATCAGTGTACCAGTTTTCCAAATGTTTTCCATTTTTAAAGTGAGTTTATTCCATTTTATGAATGAATTGTGTTTTTCCTCCATCTTGTTATTTCACACATTTCCTTCTGTTTGTTTCTACCCCTTCCTTAAGAGTTTTTCTTGCTTCTGACTAATCCCTCCCTTAATCTATCTTCCCTCTTATCCTCTTATTTTTCCTTTATCTCCTCTACTGCCACTTTATTGTGCTCAGGCAGATATGCAAACATTATATATATTTGATGAAAATCACTGCACAATTGCCCCTACTTTGAGATTTTTAGCTTTGTTAACTGAACAAGGCTAAAATAACTTAATTTTTAATAATCTTCAAATAAATAAAACATACTGATAAGATAAAAGGCATAGAGACAATTTAAAAATTATTGGCCTCCCAGAAGAATACAATAAATCAAAAAAACCTAAATACCATAATGCAAGAAATAATATGTTAGAACTGCCTAGAACCTCTAAACAGAAAACAAAATACCAATTGAAAAAATGCACAGATTATTTTCAGAAGGAAAAAAAGATTGCAAAATATATAATGATAACATTTAATAATTTTATCAAGAAACAACACATTTTACAAGTGACAAGGAGAAAGAATTTGAAATATAAAGGAAAGGAAATTCAAATAATGCAAGATTATTATATAGACACCAGAAAATGTAGGAGAGAATGAAATAATATATTCTAAAGAGCAATGGCACTTATGCAGTCTGAGGTGATATATCCTGCAAACCTAAACTTAATCATAAATGAAAAAATATAGATTTTTGATAAATATTTTTTTAATTTCTAGAAACAAAATCACCTAAACCATATTGTAAACAAATACAGAAATCAAGAAAAACAAGAAAAGTCAAATAACAACAGAGGGATCATTATGAGATTTTTTTTTCTAAATGTTCACAAGGAGATAAGATAGAAAAAAAAATAGTCAAATAGAAATGATAATAAAATGCCTGGAGTCAATGTATGGAATATCTTATTCATGGGACATCCAAGAGGCCAATATCATTGGATCAAAGAGTAGGTAAGCTACAAGTGTGGAGAGAAATAAAGTAAACAAGACTGCACAGGTAGAAGAGGACAAGGTTAAAATAGCCTTTGAATATCAAACAAAGCATTTTATATTTCATGCTGAAGGCAATAGGATGCCACCTGAATCCATTGAATGTGAAATGTGGGAGTTTAGGAGTGTGTACACGTGACATGATCAGAGCTGTGCTTTAGGAAAATTGCTTTAACAGCTGAATGGAAGATGAATTGGAGTGGAGAGAGACATGAGGTAGTCAGAGTTGTCAGCAGGCTGTTAATAGTTCTGGCATAAGTGATGTGCTTATAAGAAGCACACTTTAAAAGCAGACAAACATAAAATGAAACTGAGGGGCTTAATAAAATTGTTCTATGCATTGAATGTCAAAAAATTGCAGGAATTGAAATAGTATAAAGGGAAAAGAGAGACCAGGACAGAGTCTTGGGGGGACTCCCACTATTAGTAGGTATGATGAGATAGCTAAAGATTCAGCAATAGAGACTGAGGAGAGATAGGAAAGAAGAGACATTTATGACAGTGTCAAAGGCTACTGAAAGGAGATTGAGAAATGAACACTATTTTTGGCAATTAAGAAATTATCAATAACTTTGGAGAAAATAGTGTTGGCTGAATGATAAGGTCAGAAGGCAGGCTATAGAAAGTTAAGAAAAGAATGAGAGGAAAATGAAGGTACCTGTTGTAGACAGTGTTTTCCAAGAGTTTAACCACAGCTATAAAATGTACATAATAACACCACTAAACTCCCAGAATTGTCCTGAGGATCAAATGAGAAAATATTTGAAAAAAAAAAGTGCTTAGCAGAGTGCCAAAATTTTCACTAAATTTCCATTTTTCCATAAACACTTCATAACACATGAAGATTTTAACTAAATCCACAAATTCATTCGTTTGTTTTTGTTAAAAGTACACAATAAAGTCCACATATTCCTTTCAAAACTCTTCTACTTGTACGTTTTTATTTCCATTCTTTTCTTTGTATTTTTGAAAAAGTGACAATGGTCATACTTTTCTTCCATATTATTACTACGCCTTCTTTCTTATGCTTCACCCCTATTAAAAACCAAGAGGAAGAGAAATATGGAGATAAGGACTTGGGTGGGATTAGAACTATGAGAAATGGCAGCAGCTAATATAGGTTTCCTTTGCTGTTGAAATGTATTTTGTGCTTTGAAATTTGCAAATTTTGCTATTAATATTCAGAATGAAAAATATTATTTTTTAAAAAGAGACCCATGGAAGACTTTAAGAATTGATACAGAATAAAATAAACAGAAGAAGGAAAATATAATAAATACAATAAATTTATATGTAGAAGGGAACATAAAGATCATTTAATCTAATCGTTTCATTCTACAAATGAGGAGCATTAAGTAGCGGAACTAGAATTTAACATAGGTCTTCTGATTTCAAATCTAGCATTCTTTCCACTGTAGTGACCAGTTATAAATACTGATCTCAAGTCATGTAAAGTGCAGTAAGGATCAGAGTACAAAGAAAAAGTCTTTCTTAAGAAAAGCAGTTATTAATTCTTGGTTTAATTTTTAATATATGCCTATACAAAGAGGATAAGAATAACTTTGGAACTACATTACTAAATACTGGGAGGACAGATGTCTAAGAAAGACAAGAAGAATTTTTCAGTACTGGAAGGAAGTGAAGGCAGTAAGATAGTGTATTATGGCAAGAGATTAGAAATTTTAAATACAATACACACACACATCTTAGTCTATGTATCTGTATGTCTGTGTATATGTGTATGTGTGTATATATACGTATATATGTAACATGCACGTATTAGCATTTTTTAAACTAAAAAAAAATTCCTTTCCCTATCCCCCCAAAAGATTAGCCCAACCAAAAGTATTCATTAAGAAAGAACAGATGAGTAGGGGATGGTTAAAGAGTTTTCCACTACCACTACCACTGCCCTTGCAAAGCCACTTACATATATGCACCAATTTATTGCTATTGCTGGTGGCAATGCTGAGATGGGACCCTGTTAGCATAGCTGATAACATGTAGGTATATTGCTGTTGCACTTCTAGTCTCTGCTGGAATGACTAGATCCTTGTGCTAGTACCTTGTAGTTAGATAATGCTTGGGGTCAGAGAAACTAAGATAAAAAATGTAAATATGCAAATCCATGGGTTCCATTTGAAAGGCAAAAGAACCCAAAAGAAGACACAGTTTCTCTCTGTCTACTTCTTATGGAACATAGAAAGCAGTAAGAACTATCTGTAAAATGTTTAATATTCTGGAAAGTCCCTGAAAATGTTCCCCACTTTCAAGTTCAAGTACTTGAATTACATAATACTCTTTATGTCTCTAAAAATTGGAAATACTGCTAGATAATTGTAAAAAAAAAGTATTAATATTGGCTTGGGAAGGGGAGAGGTAAAAGTGGGAATAAGGAAAGACAAAAGGCCAACTATACACACTGATCATAGAAAAGTATTCTAAGGTCAAAAAGATTCTTTTTATTTTGTTTTTAGTTGACTGTTCCCTAAGGCTGAATTAAATCTTTATTGATTGTTCTAAACATGACCTGGAAGCTACTGTTGTTGATTATGTCACCATGGTACCTTGACCTTCTAGAAGGGGAGGAAATTTCTTCTTTACCATCATTTTCAATAACTTCTGAATGAACTCAGTGTTGAGGGTCCAGAACACTATAGGTACCACAGCCAGGCTGGAAACCCCCAAACAGAGCAGTTCCTCTTTGTTTTGAGGTTAACCAAACTTTTATTCACAAATTTCCAGATCTCTAAGCTCATTTGTTCACATAAGTTTCTGTCTTTAGTTCAAGGCCAAAAACTCCAAATGAAGGAAAATAAACTAGTAGCAGTACAACACACTAGTGTAATACTCCATTTTCAGAATGGAACACAGAAAACCAGGAATAAGTTTTCAGATTAATTAGATTTTTGCATTAAGGGAAACTGAGATTTGCAAAGTTAGATGCCTAGACAGAAAAACTTTCTTCTCTTATGGTACTCTCTTTTCTAACCATCATGTGTCAACATCCACTTTATCACCCAAATTTGGCACTTATTGAAGTAATGATGATTCACTTGAACTAATGGACTTAGTCATGATTTTAAATGTATATTACAGATATATTAAATATTCATTATATATTTCAAAGATATGTATATGTGTATACCCTTGAATATATATTTGGAATGAAAATGTATCAAGAGAGTGATATTTACATTAAAAATTAAATGCAGAAATTCTTCTTTAAGACTTTTATGTGGATTGTGAAATAATCACATTTTCTAGACATGAGGCAAAAAATAAGATGGAAAGCAAGCAAGACATGTGATAATCAAGTTGCAGAATCCCAAGAAGACTGACAGCCAGGTTCTGAAGAATTTTAAAATAATAATGGTGATGGAAAACGTTGTATACACAGTAACAGCAATATTTTGTGATGATCAACTTTAACAGATTTAGCTCTTTTCAGGAATATAGTGATTGAAAACAATTCTAAAAGACTCATGATAGAAAATGCTATCCACATCCAGAGAAAAAACTATAAAGTCTGAATGCAAATCAAAGCATGCTATTTTCACTTGGTTGTTTGTTTTGTTTTGGTTTGGTTTGGGGTCTTTTTTTTCTCGTGGTTTTCCTTTTTGTTCTAATTCTTCTTTTACAACATGATTACTGTGGAAATATGTTTAATGTGATTATACATGTATAATCTATATCAGATTGCTTGCCATCTTGGGGAAGTGGAAGGAAGGGAGAAAATAAGTATAGAACTCAAAATTTTATAAAAGTGAATGATGAAAACTATTTTTGCATGTAATTGGGAAAAATACTATTAAGAGGGGAAAATAATGATGAAATGATGATGAAAGCTAGCATTTATATAGTGTTTAAGATTTGCAAAGTACTTTACATAAGCTATCTCATCTGATCCTCATAATAACCTGCTGGTGTGCACAGTATTATTATCCCTATTTTAGAGATGAGGAAGCTGAGGCTGAGAGTAGTAAAATGACTTGTCCAGAGTTACAAAGCTGGAAAATAGCAGTGAGAGGTTTTGAACTCAGGTTTCCCTGATTCCAAGCTCACTGTTCTATCCACTGGGCAACAGTCTTAGGGAATGTGGTGGCCTTACAGTTTGGATAGTTACCAAAGTAACTACTGATGGCTGTAGGAATGAAGTAAGTGTCAGGCAGGGGAGTAGAGAGTAGTAGAGTAGAAATTTAAGCAAGCTTAGAAAAGGTATAAATGTGAGATTCTGATCAATGGGAAAACTCCCCTGAACCTGAAGTGCCCTGTACTTTAAGGAAACTTCCAAAAAGAGTTTTTTGAAGAAGATATTTTAGGAGTAGAAAGCTACTTCAAATGAGTTGTCCCTTCTTTTCCTCTTCCTAACTCCTTAAGAATGGAGAACCATATCCCAAAATCCAATGGTTCTTTCTATCTGAAGTCTAAATTCCCTTCTTCATGATACCTTGTACCAACGTAGCTATCTCTCTTGGTGTCTAAGGTGCTAGCTTTTCCTTCTCTCAGATATCTGTAATCCTGAGACCAGAACAATCATTACTTAGAGTAATGAAAACAGAATCTGTCCTCAGAAACAGGATAGGTTACAGTCCCAAATCTTTCACAAATCCCTGTACCCCTAGAAATCTACGCTTGCTATATATAACCATCAATTCTAAATAGAAATGCATATGTTCATATTGTAAGCCTAATACAGATTTTTATCTTCTAAAACTCTGTAAGAAGGACGGTTATTACCAAGTATAATGTTATCATCATACTACATAGGTTTCTGTATGCAAGAGCAAATGGTCTCTATGCCAAAGACTCAGTAATAGTCATTTGCAACTGCAGCCCAGGAAAAGAAATAGCAGGCTCATTATCTTATTTGACTAGGCTGAACTCAGATCTGGGTTTCACTTTGCAAAGGACAGTCCCCCATCTATCCCCAGACTTATGAAATGACCTAAATGATGGCCTGTTGGTAGTTACTGAAACCTGGGTTGCACTCCCTAGAACATAGACACTCTTACTTATCAAACCGAAACACCTCTTTCCCAGAACTAGCTCAATGAAAGTGTGCTTGGGTCTTTTGATAGTCTGTCCCTGAAAGATGCCATTCCTAATCTCCATTTGGCTATCTCTAGTGGGAGAATGTCCTGTTAGTTGCTAGATACCTTTCAAAATAAACATATCAATGTGCAATGTTCTACCAATTCTGTAAAATGTAATATTATTTAAATTCTTTAGGTTGCCTATCCTACTTTGAGACATCAAACCTAATCTGCCTCTCTGCATCTTTGACCCAGTGTTCATGGTCCTGCTTTCTAGGACTAGATAGGACAAATCTAATCTTTCTTTCACATGTCAACCCTTCAGATAGATGAATGTATTTATTACATCCCCTCTCATCCTTTTCCTCTTCATTCCTGTTCCTTCAGCAAATTTTGATGAGGTGTGATCCTAGGCCCTTTAACATGCTAGTTATTTTTCTCTGAACAATCTTGAATTTATTTATTTCATTTCTAAAGTATGGTGCACAGAATTAACACAGGATGTTAGATGTTTCTTGAAGCATTGAACATTTTATGGGACAATCTCCTCGCTAATATTCAGTGCTATAAGGTATTTTCTGAGCTAGGTTCTGGTAGATGTACAAAGCTAAGTAGCATAAAGGTCATATAAGTTAAAATATAATGGGTCATAAGAGAAATACAAAATAGTATGAGAAGGTAAGAGGGAAAATGAGGAAAAGTTGAATGAATCAGAGAATGCTCCATAGAGGAAAGCATATAAATCCTTAAAGACTAAGCAGAATGTCAAAGGCAAAGATGAGGGAAAGCATATCAGGTATAGGGTAAGGTAACATGAACAAAGACTCAGAGATGGGAAAGCTTGGGGGCATGTTCAGAGGACAAAAAATGATCTAGTTTTCCAGAAAGAAGGAAAAATAATGCCAGGTAAGACTGGAAAGCTATATTGGGCTATATTGTCCAGAGTCTCTTAACACTTTTGTCTAAGGTTGGACATTATATTCTATAGGCAATAGAGAGCCATTGAAGGATTTAAGCAGAAGAATAACATGATCAGACCTGTTCATTATAATTTTAATTGTATTGGAGAGATAAATAGGATGATTTGGAGCTGTGAAAAGCTAACTATCCTACTAGAATTTAATGTATGCCCTCTCCAAAAGTATTTTCTTATAGTCTGGGGTTCTTGAATTTCTCTGTTCTCCATTTGCCTTCAAATGGTCTAATTTCTAATTATTGTACCCAAGAATAAATTATATTTATATAGTATCTTTGTTTGCCAAGACCTTCCTCACAATATTGTATGAGACTGGTATTATTATTTTTTTCAAATGAATAAATGAAAGAAAAAGCATTTATTTAGCACTTATTATGTGCTAAGCATTTTGCTAAGCTCTGGGAATAAATCAAACTCTGCCCTAAAGGAACTAATAATCTTTTCTAGAAAGACAAACAATAATTGAGAATGATGGCCAGCAAGGAATGTTTTGGACAGGGAATTCTGAAGAAATAGTTATTGGAGTCATAAATGATTGATATATCCTTTCCAAGAAAGGTAGTGTTGATTTGATTACTGTGTTCAGAGCAAAAGTTGGAAAAGAGTTATGTTGGGAGAACATGTAGTGTGGTATGGAAATAATCAGAAAGTGGTACTGGCCACCAGAGACTGGGAAAGATCAGGTGAATAAATGCTCATCCATTAAAGTCCAGAACCACAACTGTGGAAGCTGAAGTTCCAGATTGGCATTGGGATGGCCCAGAAGTGATGTGAATCTTAGCTTCAGAGACATTCAGTAATTTGATCAGTATTACTCCAAAAGAACTCAAACTCATATATTCTCATTCTAAAAGCAATATATTCTGTCCACTTTACCACAGCTGTCAAGGTCCTTGTATGGGTACTAGATTACTGAAGTTTGCAGGTGTGATTCCATTGTTATTTCAGTGACTTTAAAGCACATTGTGAATTAAAATGTGAGTAGAATGGCATAGTTGATAAATTACATGCTGTGGGAGTTTAGAACATTTGATTTCAAATCCACAGTAGCTCTGTGACCATAGATAGGCAAATCATTTACTATGTCCTAGACAACTTTCTATGATTCTAAGTTACAGATGAGTTACATCCTAATCTGCATCTACAGAGGGAGTATACATGTCCTATGCTGATGGAACCACAGATCCTGAAAAGATGAATTAAGTAGGCTTTGTGAGCAACAAACAGATATCTTAGAATCTGTCTAGACATAACTGATTTAGGAACATCCTCTGTGAATGGAGTGATGACCTAGATTGAGACATTTACTAGCAACAATAAACATTTCTATGAGAAAATATAAGTTGAGAGGAGGGATTGTGTTGTTTGCTTCTACTTGTAATTTAGTGCTTAGTACAGTGCCTTACACATTATAAGTGCTTAATAAATGCTATCCATCCATGTATGCATGGTGGTATGTATGTTTCTGTTTATCTATCTGACTGCCTATCCATCCATCTATCCATATCTATCTATCTTTCTACCTATCAAAGGGAACTGATGATAGTTGTTCCTAGAGGTAAAATCTAAGAAGAGCCTGGGTTTTTTTTATTTTTATTGTTGTGGTTTTTTATATGTTGTAGTTTAAAAAAACTGGCACAATTTGATTCTTTTTTCCTGGACCATGATAAAGACAGAGAATAACTCTTCCTTAGTAGTATACATTTTCCTTTTTCTTCAGTACCCTAATGTTTACCCTTTGCATTTCAAGAAGAATATTAGCCTAAAACCCTTGCTCCTGTAGACAAAGTAAACTTTTTCCTAACATAACATAATTTCACTTCAAATCACATCTCATTCCAATGTTCTTAATGGAAAATTCCATTTACCTCTCACCCTCATTCAATTTTTTTTCTTGTTGACAACCCAATTCTTCCCTAATTTCCAAGCCTTTGAAATATTTGACTATTTGAGAATTCAATTAAAATTCAATTCAATTCAATAAAATTCAATTTCAATAAAATTCAATAATTCAATTCAATTCAATAGATTCAATAAAAACCCATCTAGGTAAGCTCTTTTGGCTTCTCAAGATGGAATCCAAGTCTAATTTGGATCAATTTCAAATCTATTTTATCGTGCCATTTTGTTCTTCCTGAATCAGTCTTGTTCCAATATAAAGCATTTTGTCTTTATAAATCCAATTTATTTCAATACTTCCATAGATCTTAATGATATATGAATTTTCAGCCCATCCTTTATTCATCTCAAATTCCATTTTATTCTTTTTTTATTAAATCCTAATCTTATAATTGTCAAGTCCTCTTTTGGTACACTAACAAAAATAAAAACTTTCTGTTGATAAATATAATTTTTCTATAAAAATAGGAGCATCCCAATCATTCAAAAATATATTGTCAATCACCCTGTTTTATAACTGTAATTGGGCATTTCTGGGCATGGCCAGTTATAACATCGTGATGCCTAGAGAAGCCTTTTGAGCATGCCCTTTTTGCCCAGCAAGAGACCACTGCATACCGTACTCTGAGGGCAGAATCTGCCTCACTCTTCATTAGTACTTCATTAGTACATTAGAGGCAACCAGGATCTGAGTTCAAATATGGCCACAAGACACTTAACACCTCCTACCTGTGTGACCCTGAGCAAATCACTTCACCCCAATTGCCTTAGCAAAAACTAATAAATAAATACTTTGGGGATGATTTGATTGACTTAAGATCACACAACTAATAAGTAACAAAGGCTGGACTTGAATCTATTTCCTGATTTCCAGTCATGTGCTCTTTCAGTTTCCTTGTGTATATCTGCAACTTAGATACACATACATACTTGGACATTTCAAAATTCTGTAAATTCACTTTCTCTATCCACCCAGATCTTAACCTAACTATACCTCAGTAGACAATCTTCATGAGTTACTGTGGCCAAAGGAACTTGCCACCTGCTAGCTAATCTTCTGGTGGATAAGCCTGTATAGGGTAGGCTGATCCTTAAATGAAAGACACAGTTTGGTGACTGGTCTCAAAGTCTTTCCAGTTCGTCCATACTCCCCCTGTAACTTTTAAGGACCAGCTTCATCTTCACAGTATGATGAACAGAAGAAATAGAACTTCAGTGAAGACTCATTGATCATGGGATCATAGATTTTTAGTTAGAAGGGACCCTTGATATGATCTGGTCCAACCTCTTTATTTTACAAATGAGGATACTAACACAGAGTAGTTAAAACATGCTTGGGCTATGACTTCGAATCCTAAATATAGAATTGGATAAGGTCATGGAGGTTATAAAGCACTCTCTTTATTTTACAGATAAGGAAACAAAGGCCCCAAAATGTCAAGCAACTGATCATGTAGTACAAGTAAGAGCCAAGAATCAAACTCCTTCCATTAAGTAAAATCCTTCAAGACACACAACTTGTCAGTGACATTTGCACCCGGGGCCTCTGAGTCCAAGTTCACTTTATTCTCCAAAGACACTCATGTACAAATAGAACTTAGAACAGTGACATATATGAAGTACTCATTAAAAGTTAGTTGAATGACTCTATAATTATATTGGGAGTAAACACAGTATAATGCAGTGGTATCAAACACAAATAGAAACCCAGGCTACTAAACTATACATGAGGATCCCTGTGGACTTCATAATGACATAGAAAATCACATATTAACGTTACTTGTTTAATTATCATTTTCATTTTTGTAATATTTTCCAATTACATTTTAATCCATTCGGGAACACTTAGGGCTGCGTGGGGTACAAACCAGAAGAGACAGAGACGTGGTTTAATTCTGGCACATTCATGTTGTGTGGTCCAAGGCAAAAACACTTAATCTCTCAGCGGTTTAGACGGTTTTCTAAGTGAGAATACCCCAATAGCAAGAAAACTCCAGTGTCCCTATCCCTGATTATCTTCATTTTATACTGTGGGTGTGCAGAATATTCTGGAGAGTTTAGTGGTTTGCAGACTCAAGAATTAGAAGACCCGAGCTCAAGGCCTGCCTGACGCTGGGTCGCAGTATGAGTTTGGATTCTTAAACGTTGCTTCACTGAGAGCAACAAATTTGCAGATTATGTAGCATCTTCCTAAAGCAATTTCCCTTTCCCCCACTCTGCAAAAACCCAGGCTCAAAGTACCGCTATTTAATGCTTAAAGCTCAGCTAGCGGGGCAAGCCAAGCCAAACAGCGCCATCTTCTGATTGGCCGGCTCCTTTCTGAGAAAGAGCCAATGGGATGAGAGCCGAATCCCGGGGAACCAATCACAGAACCCTCGACCACGATCCGCGGCGGGAGGGGAGGAGGAAGAGTTGTGGGTCTGGTTTCACGCCTGATGCAGCCTCAATTTAAATGAGGCACCGGAACGTCTGGCAGCTCTGAGCATCTTCCTTTGCGGTCAGACCTTGAGACCTCGCCCGGGCGACCGGCATGGGCGCCGCTCTGCGCTTCTGGGGCTTGTTGGCTCTGCTCACGCCTGGCATCTTTGGTGAGTAAGGAAGGAGTGGGTGAGGCTCGAGGCGCTAGCCAGCACTACAGAGCACGAGCAGTCGGTCTCATCTTTAACGCGCGTGTTCAGCCTCTGCTCCCTTTTCCCTCCTCCCCCTCACCAGGGATTGCTCCACGTGGCCCTCCTCCTCGGTCCCACCCCCTCGCTCCCCGCTGGCTTCTCTGGTCCTTCTGTTGGTCCCTGCAAAAGCAGAACTGGGAAGTGTAGGTGGTGGCAGGCACGTGCCCCAAAGCCAGGGAGCTCTCCAACACCTGATTAAATGCCTTGGTCTCAGATGGCCTCGGAGGTCTCTTTCAACCCCCTCCTCGAATTTAAGGCTTTTTAGAGTTTAGAGCACTGGAATTGGAAATCTGACATATTTGGGCTTATTAGGGAAGTCAATATTCATTTTGTGCCTGGCATTATTGTGTTTCTGTGACTATATAAGCTCCTCTCAGCCCTTGGACTAGGTAGTTTTCCCGTCCAATAAAAGGGGGGAAATTGACTTCTTGCTCCCTATTCCCTGATGAAGGAGGAAGTATTGGCCGAAGAATTTTGATCTTATCAAACACTGGGGTAGAGTGAGAAGAATGAAATTTTAAACCTCAAATATTTGGAATTGGAAATAAAAGAGAGTAGTTGCCTCAGCATTGTACTAGTGCAAAGCATACGTACGAGATGGAATCATTCAGCTTTTACGAAAATATTTCTGTTATTCTAATTCGAGTGAATCATAACAATTCAAGAATTTCTCAAGGAAGTGAAAATTAACTAGTTTTGAGATAAGGGTTGTTGTTTTAGTGTCACTCTTCTGTGACCCCATTTGGGGGTTTTCTTGGTAAAGATACTGGAGTGGTTTGCCATTCCCTTCCCCAGCTCATTTGACAGATGAGGAAATTGAGGCAAAAAGGATAAAGTGCCTTGCCTATAATCAGGCAACTAGTAAGTATCAGAAGCCAAATTTGAACTTAGGAAGATTTCATCTTCCTGACTCCTGCTTGTAGTTATGTAATATTAATTTATTACATTATTTCATATGAGTTGTAAGAGCTTACATAAGGATGGTATAACTTTGAAAATGTTGAGGAAATAAGTAAGAGAGATTGTGATCATAGAAATGACAGGACTTAATTACCAGTTTTTGAGATTTAGTATACTGTACTTGATTTGAAGTGGAACTAGCATTTGGTTCTTAATATTCATTCTCCTATTTTTGTGTTCTTTGCTGACATCTTCTCCCAAGTTTAAATTTATGGGTTATTCAACAAGGTTTTTAATTCTGCATATGTACTTATTCCCTTAGAGAATTTACCTATACAAAGACAAATAACAATGTTCATTCAGTAATATGCTAGGATTTTACCTACCCCTTCTGTATAGATGATTCTTAGGGAAAACAAACATTTATTAAGTACCCACTATGTGCCAAACACTAAGTATTGGGAATGCCAAAAAAGCCATAATATGGTCCTTTATCCTCAAATAGCTCTCACTACAATGCGATACACAACATACAAACATCTATGTATATACAAAATGTTTACTCTGTAAATAGGACATAATCTTAGAGGGAAAATATGAGGGGCTGATAAGAAGGGGTAGAGTTGGAAAGAAGGAAAGTCTCAATTTCTTCCTCTGTAAAATAGAGTCTGGATTAGATGATTCCTTGTAATCCTTAATGTTCTGTGAATTTGAAATTATTCCATGGCAGTGAATATTTAAGAGATATAATATATATATATATATATATATATATATATATATTTGTTTGGAGCCATTGGGGGTTTCTTTATCCCCCCCTTCCTCAATAATCCAGTGGAATGAGGTTAAAGAAAACATCAAGGAAACAGTGTCACAAAAGGCAACAGTTGAGCTGAGTCATATAAATAGTAAAGAGGAATGGTATAGTCACTTTGCCTTGCCTGGTTGATTTAACTACATGGCAAGGAGAAGCCACCAATCTCCAACAAGTGAGCAGCATGGAAAATTTATGAAAGTTATAGAAATAGAGTGAGTATAAATCTGGTTCCCAATAATGAAACTTTACTTAGAGATAGATTTTTTTTCTCCCATCCTATAAAAGGGACAAATTGAAAAAGGAAATTGCACAAGAGTGATCTCAAGTATTTATATTGGTCAGTAAAATTGTTTCTGGTCTTGGTCTACTGCTCTTAATACTTTCAGATTTGTTTGGTGGGTGATGGTGTGGAAAGGAGGGAAAAGGTTTACATTTTTGCTATTCAAATATATTGCTATTCTGGAAGTACTTCACAAATACTTCAGCAAAGCATATAGTAGCTAAGTGCTTTCCTTCTTAGGTCACTGTCAGATTTGGTAGATTACAATGATTTTTCAAGACTTGATCCCAGTATGAACAGACAATTTTCAGATGATGAAATTAAAACCATCTCTAGTCATATGAAAAGTTGCTCCAAATCACTATTGATCAGAGAAATGCAAATTAAGACAACTCTGAGGTACCACTACACACCTGTCAGATTGGCTAAAATGACAGGAAAAGATAACGATGAATGTTGGAGGGGATGTGGGAAAACTGGGACACTAATACATTGTTGGTGGAACTGTGAACGGATCCAACCATTCTGGAGAGCAATTTGGAGCTATGCTCAAAAAGCTGTCAAACTGTGTATACCCTTTGACCCAGCAGTGTTTCTACTGGGCCTATATCCTAAAGAGATCTTAAGGGAGGGAAAGGGACCCACATGTGCAAGAATGTTTGTGGCAGCCCTTTTTGTAGTGGCTAGAAACTGGAAACTGAAGGGATGCCCATCAATTGGAGAGTGGCTGAATAAATTATGGTATATGAATGTTATGGAATATTATTGTTCTGTAAGAAATGACCAGCAGGACGATTTCAGAGAGGCCTGGAGGGACTTGCATGAACTGATGCTGAGTGAAATGAGCAGAACCAGGAGATCATCATACACAGCAACAACAGTATTACATGATGATCAATTCTAATGGACATGGCTTTCTGCAACAAAGAATTGTCTCAAACCAGTTCCAATTGTTCACTGAAGAAAACCATATACACCCAGAGAGAGGGAAATGAAATATGGACCACAACGTAACAATTTCATGATCTCTATTGACATTTGCTTGCATTGTGTTGCCTTTATCTGATTCTTTTTTTTCTTGTAGATAGGATTTTTCTTGCATAACTTCTCAAGCATTTCAACATTATTAACATGTAGTGGACTTTCTGCCACCTAGGGGAGGGGAGGGGACTGGGGGTAAAATTTGTAATGGAAAGCTTTGTAAAGATCAATGTTGGGGAACTACCCATACATATGTTATACAAATAAAAAGCTTTAATAAAAAAAAAGACTTGATCCCAGCCTTGACCTTTTAACTTTGGGTCCTTCTAAGAAATGCCTGAGAGAATTATTTCTTCTTGCTTTTAACCCATCTTGCAGATACCAGTCTCCTACTCTGTTTCCATGGTCTAGGGAACTAGTCAGACAGGTCAAAACAATTGCTTTTATTATGGCACATTATAACATACTCATGGGAAGGTAAAAGGCCTGCAATGAGGTACCAAATTAAAAAGAGAACAGAGGGAGCTAGATGTTATAGTGGACAGTCCTAGGTAGGAGTCAGGAAAAACTAAGTTTAAGTTAAGCCACTGAATCTTTTTATTTTTTTATTTTAATAGCTTTGTTATTTTTCCAAATACATGCAAAGATAATTTTCAACATTCACCTTTGCAAAACCTTGTGTTCCAAATTTTTCTCCCTCCCTTCCTTCCTCCTCCCTCCTCCCATAGACAGCAAACAATTCAATATGGGTTAAACATGTGCAGTTCTTCTGAACATATTCAGTATTCATCATGCTACATAAGAAAAATCAGATCAAAAGGTAAAAGGGAAAAAAATCAAGAACACAAGAAAAAAAAGTTGAAAATGTTATGCTTTGATCTACATTCAGTCTCCATAGTTCTCTCTCTGGATGTGTCTGGCTCTTTACATCACATCTATTGGAATTGCCTTGAATCACCTCATTGTTGAAAAGAGCCAAGTCCATCACAGTTTATCATCATCACATAATCTTGTAATTGCTGTGTACAGTGTTCTCTTGGTTCTGCTCACTTCACTTAGCATCAGTTCATGTAAGTCTTTCCAGGATTTATTTAAATCATCCCTGCTCATCATTTTGTAAGGAACAATATTATTCCATTATACTTATATACCATAAATTTATTTAGCCATTCCCTAACTGATGGGCATCCACTCAATTTCTAGTTCCTTGCCACTACAAAGAGAGCTGCTACAAACATTTTTGCACATGTGGGTCCTTTTCCCTTTTTTCCCCTTCTCAGTTTTCCCATCTCCTCCAACAGTTATCATTATCTATAACATGGGAATAATAATGTGGGAAATATGGGACACTAATGCATTGTTTGTGGAATTGTGAAATGATCCAGGCATTCTAGAGAGTAATTTGGAACTATACTCAAAGGGCCATCAAACTGTGTATATCCTTTGATCCAGCATTGCTACTTCTGGATCTGTATCCCAAGGAAATTATAAAGAAGGAAAAAGGAACCAAATGTGCAAAAATGTTTGTAGCCGCTCTTTTTGTGGTGGCAAAGAATTGAAAACTGAGTGGATACTCATCAATTGGGGAATGGCTGGGTAAGTTATGGTATATGAAAATAATGGAACATTACTGTTCTATAAAAATTATGAACAATCTGTTTTAGAAAGGTCTGGAAAGATTTATATGGACTGATACTGAGCAAAATAAGTAGAACCAGGAATACAGTATACACAATAATAACAAGATTGTGTTATGATCAACTCTGAAAGACCTGGTTCTTCTAGAAGGTCGGTGGTCTAGGCAATCCCATAAATTTTAGATAGAAAATGCCATTTGCATCCAGAGAGAGAACTATGGGGAATGAATGTAAATCAACACATGCTATGTTCACTTTTTCTTTTTCTTCTATTTTTCCCTCTCATAGTTTTTCCCTTTTGTTCTAATTTTTCTCTCCCAACATGATTCATAAAGAAATGTGTATTTAAAACAGTAATGTGCATGGATAATCAGAAAAAAGAAAACAATACAAAAGTTTTTTAAAATAGTGATTTTGATCAATTTTTTCACATGACTAGAAATCAGTCACAGAGTCTTACTAGTTATGTGACCCTGAACAAGTTAATTCTGCCTGCCTCGGTTTCCTCCCCTGTGGGGGAAATAATAATACCTACCTCCCATGATTGTTGAGAAGATTACATGATGTAATATTAGTAAAGTACTTAGCACAATGCCGTGCTTAATAATGAGTGCTTAATAAATGCTTTTCTTCTTTCATTCCTTCCTTCCTGACACCTTAAGTCAAAGACATTCAAAAAGAGGGACAAAGGAAGAAGATTCATAGGAAAAAGATATAAGTAGGTCTCTGTCCCCAGAACAGTAAAAGTAGTAGAAGAGTAATAATAACTGGTGCAATGATCTTTAAACTTTATCAAGAAGGATAAGGAGGTCATTAGTAGGATGGATGAGAAGCTTCTTCAGAACTTGGTACACCCGGATTCAGTTACACTCTTATCACTCTTCCTCACCGTGATCCCAGAGCAGCTCAAACACAGTACTGAAATTTATAAGGAAATGGTAGATGGTGGTGTGTGATTTAGGTGTGACTGGTTTCCCATTCCTAATATCACACGAAGGGAAAGATATTGGGGAAAGATAGTAAGGCAGGCACAGGACATAGAAGTTCCCAGAAAAGGACAAGGTAGGGAGAGAAGAGATGGAACAAATGTTTAACAGTAGGAATATGTCTAAAGGAGAGAAAACTTCCCACATATGAGTCTTATGGATAACAGAAATAAAATTTATACTGCCATACATGGTTTAGGTTTTATTTCCTTACATAAAGGCATCAAACCCCAGTTTTTCATATTAACTTAGTAGCTGTCAGTAGATTTTTGCTGAGCTCTCACAGGAGTGTATGTAATAAGTACAAAGTAACAATAGAGTCTTGGCACAAAATAAGTATCAATAAATGTTTGTTGACTCCCTTTCCTCAATGAGCTTATAGCTTATAGCTTAATGATTCTATTGAAGGCGCAGTCTACCTAGGATGCATCATAGGAGGTCAATAAAGCAATATTAGAAGGAAGTTCATTGTGGAGATATCGAGTTTATGGAACTTTTTTCCTTTTCAGAAATAACATTGCTAATTTAGAAAGCTACCTCTAAATTTTGATTGGTTCAGAGGATTCTGGAGCCAAACTTGAGCCTGCCTTAGTTACATTAACACTTGAAAGTTACTTTTTCTCATTTAATCTTCACAGCAACCCTATAGAAATAGAAATAGTACTGTTATCCTCATTTTAAAAATGAGAAAATAAAGCCCACAAACATGCTTATGATCACAAAGTAAACGCCAGAGACAGGATTCAAACCCCCAATTTTCCTGACTTCAAGCACATCACTCTTCTCTACTTTACCATATTGCATAATAACTATATAGATTTATAGATATTCATATAGCTGTACACACTCCTTCAATAGGATCTATTCCCAAATGTACTTGAATCTCTCAGTTTGCCTTAAAATTTTTATATATCAATTTCTTCATGTTGTTTTCTAGGATGATGAATGCCTAGGTAAATTTTTCCATGGCAAATTCTCATCCCAGAACTTAAAGCTACTAAATTTATAAAGCAAGAAGCTTAGTCTTCCAATGTGAAGAAGCTAACAAGCATTGTTGTATGTTGTCTTGGTCTCTAGGTCAATGTCTCTCCCCTCCAAGATTAAATTTTGCAGTAACAAAATATGACTCCAAATCTGTGTTTGACATTGGGTATACTTTGACTTATGAATGCCTCCCTGGATACAAGTCAAAAACATTTAAAATCACCTGCCTTGAGAACTCAACATGGTCAAGTGTAAATGACAGCATATGTAAACGTAAGTAATCACAAATGTGATACATCTATCAACGCATATAGATGAGTTAAATTTTTCAGATTGCAAATGTATGTTTAATTTGAGTTTCCCCAAAGTCCTTACACCAGTACATATGTGAAAATGAAAACTTCAGTAAGTAGAATTATGTTGCTCAGAGACTTACTAAGCTTCAAGAATGAGACCGAGTTGATGTTATTATCCCATCCAATTGCTTGAGTTTCTGAATCAGAAGGTTCAGTGCTTTTGCCTGATAAAAATAAGGATTGACAGGGGGTATTGAATTGCCTAGAGTTCTTTGATTGCAGATTAATGATCCTTTCTTTTCCACATGCCCCTCTTTCCAAAGTAAGGGAAGACCAGATAGTCCCAAATTGACCTTTTGCCTGTTCTCTATTCAGCAGAAAGATACTTTATGGGAACAAGGTAGTTTCACCTTGTGGTTATTGAAGTTATAATTATGGAAAACCGTTCTTTGAATGTTCCCTTGATCTGAGCATGAGAAATTCAACAAGCTCAGTATGGGAATGATATAGTCTATCTGGTTTTAAGTAACATTTTAAAGAATGGCTTAGCCGTTAACTGATTAAGTGGATTTTATCAAAATGACAAAAACTTTATGGCAGTCAGGACTGAATGGGCTGTCTGGTAATTTAGCAACATTCAGGCTGGAACTTTATATAGAAACAAAGATATTCCCAACTCCATATCATTTTTCTTTCTTTTAGGCAAATCATGTGGGATTCCTGAAGATCTTCTCAATGGAAAAGTGCAAATGGTAAACCCCCAGTTTGGTTCAATAATTAAATATTTGTGCGATGACGGGTAAGTTTTTGGTCAACATCTATTGGAAGTATAGGATTAAGGAAAAAAAGTCAAAGCTCCTGTCCCTTAGTCTTGGGGGCATAAACTATTGGCATCTAAAAATGTAGAAAAGGAAATAAATGATTTAAAACTTTCTCTGACTCTTTCCTGCCAAGACAACTCCTCCACATTTTCTATTTCAAGGATTTTTAACCTTTTTTGTATCACAGATTCCTTTGGTAGTTTGATAAAGCCTTTGCATCCCTTCTCAGAATAATATTTTCTAAATGCATAAAACCAAATTACAAAGGAAACCAATTATATTGAGATAGAGTTATAAAAAAATTTTAGGGGCAGCTAAATGGCACAGTGGATAGAGCACCAGCCCTGAAGTCAGGAGGAACTGAGTTCAAATTTGGTCTCAGACACTTAACACTTCCTAGCTGTGTGACCTTAGGCAAGTCACTTAACCCCAATTGCCTCAGCCAAAAAAAAAATTAACAAGTTCACAGACTCCTGCTATAGAAGGCAGAAAATACTCCATATGTTAGACTATAGCTTTAAAGTAGTTAGAAATGCCTTAGTTGCTTCTAATGATCTTGAGCTTTTAATCCTTCTTTGGATTGACTCTTTTTATTATTAAATTTTATTTTATTTTCAATTAACAAACATATTTGTCCTACTTTCATCTACTCCACTAGAAAAAGGGAAAGAAAACTCTTGTAACAAATATATAGTCAAGCAAAATAAATTTCTTCATTGGGTCATGCCCAAAAATGTATGTATCATTCAACAGTGAATACATGATGATCTCTAGGTGGGTAACATTATTTATCATCAGTCTTCTGGAATCATGTTTGATCATTGTATTAATCAGAGATCTTAGATTTTTAAAGCTATTCAGTTTTACATTGTTCTTGTCTTTCTACAAATAGTTCTGATTCTGCTCACTTCATTCTTCATCAGTTCATATGAGCCTTTCCTGGTTTCTTTGAAACCATCCTTGTTGTCATTTTGTATGACATAATGGTTTTATACTATATTCACATATTATTATTTATTCAACTATTAATCTGCTGATGGGTACCTCCTGACATCCTAGTTCTTTGTCACCACAGAAAGCTGTTCTAAATAGTTTTGTGCATAAAGTACTTTTCTTCTTCTTTTTTTTTTTTGTTTTTGGGATATAGGCCTAGTAGTAATATTCTTGTGTCAAAAGGTATGAGGCACAATTTTGTTGGACTAGTTTTTATAAGCTCTTTTTTCATATTATAATCCTTCAGAACTGGAGTCCAGTTATATTCTACATTGTGATCTAAGTAGGGAAGTTATATATTTATAGTGAGTGTTACCTTGGCTTGGAGTGATCATTTCCCATGTATTTTCTAGGTACCAACTTGTTGGCCACTCATCCAACCGGTGCATTATCTCAGAAAATACTCTCATTTGGGAAAATGAAGCACCTCTATGTGAACGTGAGTAAAAATAACATCCATAGTTATGGTTCTTTATACTCTGGTTCTTTCTGCATGGAAATGAAAAATGATGAGCAGAAATCAAAGTCTACTCATCCTAAAGGCCTTATTGTTTTCTGCCCCTAAGATATAGAGGTATGTTCTACTCAGGATGCTCCCTTTTTGCTTGCTTATCCTCCACTCACAAGAAAGATCATAGGGCTAAATGAAAGCTCAAAAATAAGTCATTCAAATTATGTCAGTTTTATTCCATACTGGAGGCATGACTTGTCTAGAAGGTTATCTGACATTTATCACTTAAGAAGTGTTAAATTCTGTTTACTTGGTACTTTCCTTATTTTTATTTAATATTTTTATTTTTCCCAGTTACATGTAAAACAATTTTTCATTTGTTTTTAAAACTTTGAGTTCCATATTCTCTTTTTTCTTTCCCACTTCCCCATTAAGAAGGCACATGTGAAATTATGCCAAACATTTCCATAAAAATCATGTTGTGAAAGAAAACTTAAATCTCTTCCCCTCAAAAAACCCTTAAAGACAAATAAAGTAGAAAAAATAGTTTGCTTCAATCTGTATTCAGACACAACTAGTTCTTTCTCTTGGTATTGATAGTATTTTTCATACTAGGACCTTCAGAATTGTTGTAGATCATTATATTGCTGAGAATAACAGTCATTCACAGCTGATCATCCCACAATATTTCTATTACTTTGTACACAGTACATTTCACTTTGCTTGAGTTCATGGAGGATTTTCCAAGTTTTTCTGAGAGCATCCTGCTCATCATTTCCCACAGAATAATATTCCTTCATAATTACATACCACAGTTTATTCAGCCATTCCACTATTATTAATGATTATCCCCTCAATTTATGATTCTTTGTTCTGAGAAGAGAGCTACTATACATATTTTTGTACATATGGGTCCTTTTCCTTTTTAAAAAAAAATCTCTTGGGATTCATGTCTAATAATGGCAGTGTTAGGTCAAAAGATAAGCATGTTTTTATAGTTCTTTGAGCATAATTCATATCTTTTGATCATTTATCAATTGAGAAATGGCTCTTACTTTTTTTTATAAATTTGACTCTGTTCCCTATACATTTGAGAAATAAAGCCTTCAGAGAAACTTGCTTCAAAATTCTTTTCATCATTACAATTGCTAATTGTATATCCCCCCATTTGCTCTATTTTCTCTTTCTCTTTTCACCCTGACCCTCCTCAAAAGTGTTTTCTTACTGACTCCTAACATGTCATCTCTTCTATCATCTTCACCTCTTCCCGTATCCCCTTCCCCTCCTACTTTCCTGCAGGGTAAGATAGATTTTTATACCATATTGAATATGTATGTTATTTCCTTTTTGAGCCAATTCAGATGCAGGTTCATTCATTCCCCCTTCCATCCCTCTTTTTCCCTCCACTGTAAAAACTTTTTCTTGCCTCTTTTATGGCAGATAATTTATGCCATTCCACCTCTCCCTTTCTCATTTTCCCAGTACATTCCTCTCATTCCTTAATTTTATTTTTTTAAGATATTTTCCCTTCATATTCAACTCACACATGTTCTGATAATGCAAAAGTTCTTATGAATTACAAGCATCATCCTCCCATGTAGGATGTAAACATATAAATCTTATTAAGTCCCTTATGATATCCCATTCCTGATTACCTCTTTATGCTTTTTCTGAGTCCTGTTTTTGAAAATCAAATTTTCTATTCAATTTTGGTCTTTTCATCATGAATGCTTGAAAGTCCTCTATTTCATTAAATATCCACCTTTTCCCCTAAAGGATTATACTCAATTTTATTGGGTAAATGATTCTTGGTTGTAATTACAGCTCCATTGTTTTTTGGAACATTATATGCCAAGCCCTCTGAACCTTTAATGTAGAAGCTGCTAAATCATGTGTTATACTGACTATGGCTGCACTATATTTTAATTGTTTCTTTCTGGATGCTTGCAATGTTTTCTCCTTGACCTGGCAGTTCTGGAATTTGGCTATATAATTGCTTGGACTTTTCATTTGGGATCTCTTTCAGGAAGTGATCAGTGGATCTTTCAGTTTCTATTTTATTCTCTGGTTCTAGAATATCAGAAGTTTTCCTTAATAATCTCTTGAAAGATAATGTCTAGGCTCTTTTTTATTGTGGTTTTCAGCTAGACCAATAATTTTTTAATTATTTCTCTTGGATCTTTTTTTCCAGGTCAGTTGTTTTTCCAGTGAGCTATTTCACATTGTTTTCTATTTTTTCATTCTTTTTGTCTCATAAAGTCATTAGCTTCTATTTGCTCAATTCTAATTTTCAAGGAATTATTTTCTTCAGGGAGCTTTTGTGCCTTCTTTCTCATTTGGCCAGTTTTGCTTTTTAAAGCATTCTTTTCCTCATTAGCTTTTGTATTTCCTTTTGCACCACTCTCTCTTCCCAATTTTTTCTCTATCTCTCTTATTTGATTTTCGAAATCCATTTTGAGCTCTTCCATGGCAGGATACCAATTCTTATTTTTCTTGGAGACTTTGATGATGTAAAGCTTTGACTTTATTATCTTTTTTCTGAGTCTGTGTTTAAGTCCTTGTCACCATAGTAACTTTCTATAGTCAGAACCTTTTTTCTGTTGTCTGCATGTTTTCCCAGCCTATTACTCTACCTTTAGCTCTTTGTTAAAGTAGGGCTTTGTTAATTCCTCAGTGTTAGTAAAGAGATTTCCTTTGAGCTGAGGCCTCTGGAAGCTGTGGCTGCGAACTCTGCCCACAACCACTCCTGGTTTCACAAGGCCCTTTCACTATTGACAAACCTTTCCTGCTGACCTTCCAAGTTGTCTTTGGTGTCTCTGGGCTGGAAGATCTGGAAACCATCAGTATTGCTACTAATTCAGCAGCCCCGACAACTGTTCCTGCTTTGCTGGAGGGGGTGGCTAGGGCTAGGCTGGATCTTTGCTGGTGTGGGACTGCACACTGGACTCCACTTTGGGCCATAGAACTTTCCTATTGACCTTCCAAGTTTGTCTTTGGCTGAAAAATTGTTCTGCTCTTTCTTTTTGTGTGTTCTGACTCTCTAAAACTTGTTTAGAGTTATTCTTTAAAGGAATTTGGAGGGCTTGAGGGAGAGCTTGGCAAGTCCCTGTTTTTACTCCTTCATCTTGGTTCTGCTTCTCCTCCACTGGTATATTTGGTACTTTTCTAATGGAGAGGAGATAACAGTGGCCAGAATGCCGTATATTTTAGTTGAAAAATATGAAAAGCAACTATGTGATAAAATTCAAGTTTTGTTTTCAAAGGTAAAAGATTAAATGCCCAAGAGAATGCCATTCTCTATTCTCTCCCCAGCTATTCGTTGTGAGCTACCTCCAGCCATTCCCAATGGAGGATATAAAAGCACTAATGAATATTTTCACTATGGTATGGTGGTATACTATGAATGTAACACTGGACCTAAAGGAGAAAAGCTCTATGACCTGGTGGGTAATAAAACATTATACTGTACTAGCAAAGACAATAAAGTTGGAATCTGGAATAGTCCTCCACCTCGATGTATTACTCCAGCCAAGTGCCAAGCCCCAATAATTGCCAATGGAAGAGGGGCGTTGGGCTTCAGACATATCTACTCATTAAATGATGCTGTGGAATTGGAGTGTAACCCTGGCTTTACTATGAAGGGCAGCAAAATAGTGCGATGCCAGAGCAACAGCCAGTGGGAACCTGCATTGCCAGTGTGTTTCAAAGGTAAGTTTGCCAAAGCTTTTGGGAATTTGGGAAGGAGGTGAACTTCTTGAACTGGGAGATAGAGATAATCTTCAGACCAGGAAAAATGAGAAGCAAACAAGTCAAATGGTTATATTTTCAGGAAATAGCTTAAAAATGAAAAGCTTTTCTGAATAATGTTGAGTAACAATGTAGTCAAGAAATGGAAATCTAATTTGAGAAAGTCCTTAATTGCACTGAATATAGTATTAATATATAATTCACTAACTGTATAAATCTAGTCAGGTCAATGGAAAAATAAGCCAAAAGAAAAATAGAAAAATTTATTTTTCCCTCAACAGAATTAACTCCCTGGTAATGTTTTTGTTTAATAAGAAATTAATATAGGTTTGCATTTCCAGCTCACACCTACTTGACCTGGATGGGGAATGCAGCCGAAATCAGATTTTGATTGAAAGGGATGCCCCAAATATGTCCTTTTTTAAATGAAAACTATTCCTGTTTATAAAACAGACAATGGCTGTTTGGTAAAGACTTAGAAGGACTATGAGAACAATTCAGTAAGCTTAGGACATTGGCTTTCTCCTTTTGGATACAGAAAATTTGAGGCTATAAACTAGTACTATTTCTCAAATATCAGGATAGAAAAAGCAAATCATTAAATGGATTAGAAACTTCTTAATGGATAACCAGGAGGAGGAAGTGCTCCCAAGTAGAACTTCAGGCCTAAAGACCTAGATCAGTATGTTTTTCTGTTTTTTTTTTTTTAATTAAAACTTTTTATGTGCAAAACATATGTATGGGTAATTCTTTTTTTTTTTTTTTGCTTTTTGCTGAGGCAATTGGGGTTAAGTGACTTGCCCAGGGTCACACAGCTAGGAAGTGTCTGAGACCAGATTTGAACTCAGGTCCTCCTGACTTCAGGGCTGGTGCTCTAACCACTGCACTACCTAGCTGCCCCTGTATGGGTAATTCTTCAACATTGACCCTTACATAGCTTTCTGTTACAAATTTTCCCCTTAGTCCCCACCTCTCCCTTCCCCTAGATGGCAGGAAATCCACTCATGTTAATTATGTTAAAATACTTGACAAATTGAATATATGTATACATATTTCCAAATTTACCATTGTTATGCAAGAAAAATCATATCTACAAGAAAAACAATCTGAGAAAGGAAACACAATGCAAGCAAACATCAATCGAGAGCATGAAAATGTTATGTTGTGGTCTACATTTCACATCCCTCTCTCTGGGTGTATATGGCTTTCTTCACTGAACAATTGGAACTTGTTTGAGACAATTCTTTGTTGCAGAGAGCCATGTCCATCAGAATTGATCATCATATAGTCTTGTTGCTGTGTATAATGATCTCCTGGTTCTGCTTGTTTCACTCAGCATCAGTTCATGCAGGTCTCTCCAGGCCTCTCTAAAATCGTCCTGCTGGTCGTTTCTTACAGAACAATAATATTCCATAACATTCATATACCATAATTTATTCAGCCACTCTCCAATTGATGGGCATCCATTCAGTTTCCAGTTTCTAGCCACTACAAAAAAGGGCTGTCACAAACATTCTTGCACATGTGGCTCCCTTTCCCTCCTTTAAGATCTCTTTGGGATATAAGCCCAATAGAAACACTGCTGGGTCAAAGGGTATGCACAGTTTGATAACTTTTTGAGCATAGTTCCAAATTGCTCTCCAAAATGGCTGGATCTGTTCACAGTTCCACCAACAATGTTATCAGTGTCCCAGTCTTCCCACATCCCCTCCAACATTCATCATTATCTTTTCCTGTCATTTTAGCCAATCTGACAGGTGTGTAGTGGTACCTCAGAGTTGTCTTAATTTGCATCTCTCCATCAGTATGTTTTTCTTTCCTTTTACTCACCCTAAAGACTTCATCTGGGGGAAGATTATTCTCCTATAACAACTAATGATATATTTTGTTCCTGCTTTTTCTTCAGGGTGTCTTCCACCTGAAAAGATCTCCCATGGGAAAATCAGCAAGACTAAGGACTATTTTTCCTTTGGAGAAACTGTATTCTATGTTTGTGAGCCTGGCTATTTTCTCATTGGAACTGCTTATATCAAGTGTACAGAGCCTGGGAAATGGAACTCCAAAACTCCTAAGTGTGAAGGTGCCTAGAACCAGATTATCTCTTGGGAATCTCTTCTTTTTGTTTCTTGCTTGCTGGTCTCATCTCTTTCTTGTTCTCCTAGTGAAATCATGTGAGAACTTACTGAATCGACTTCAAAATGGCCATGTTATTTCTCCTCGTCTACCAAGCCTTGGATCAATGGTTTCCTTTGTTTGTGATGAGGGGTGAGTGTGAGATCGCCCGAGTCCTGGATGCCATGGCTGCATGTAGCAGTTTGGGAGCTTTGCAAAGCAAATAATGATGAAGATTCTTCCTCTTCTTTTCTTCCCCTTTCTTTTCTGTCCTTGGGAGAAAAATAACTTCTGTTGTCTGCTAACCACTATCTACTAACTTCTCTTCAGTGCTAACTTCTCTTCAATGCTGTTTGAAGTGTATTGAAGACAAAAATGGGCTATTTACCTAAACATGCTTTGTTTAGTCAAGTAAAACTGGGAATTGCTCTGTCTACTGTTACTGAGGAAATGCAAATTTAAGAATGTATTAGAACCCATTATTCCTATTAGTGAAAATAAGTGGACTTAAGTTGGGGCAGGAGAGTCATTGAAAATTATATTGTAAGGTATCTGGGGATTTTATTTTTAGCTGTTCGAAAGCTACTGCTCTTATATGAACATTGGGCCCTTGCTATTTGGTAGTGCTTTGCAGTCAAGTGAAAAGCAAATGAAATGGAAGATGGATCAGTGATTATAAGACATTGTGACTCACTGGAATGATTTGTACTTCTGCTAGTTATTAAATTCATGACTTAATTTCATCCTTCTCAACCTCTGTGTAGCCTTTGGCACTGATCTCTACCCAGTTCTCCTTGATACTCTTTTCTAAGAATTCTCCTGGTTCTCTTTCTCTCTGTGTAATAATTCATTTTCTCCTTTACTAGATTCCTTTCTGGATTACACCCACTCTCTTTTCCCTTTGTCCATTATTTTACATGGGATATTAAATCCCATGGATTCAAGTAAACATTTCTGTGCAGATGACTTTCAGATCTATAGCCCAAATCTCTTACCTGATCCCCATTTTTCAATCTTCAGCTACCTATTGGACAACTCAAACTGAATGTCTGTTCTATAGTTACCTAAAACTCAGCATGCCCCAAACTGAACTCATTATGTTTTCCTGCAATCCTTCCTCTGTTCTCTATCACTGTTGAGGGCACCACCAAGTTCCCAGTGATCACATCATCCTCAGTTGCTCACTTTCACATCCCTCATATCCAACTTGCTGTCAAGTCTTGTTTCTACCTTCCTAACATCTTCTATTTGTGCCCTTTTCTCCTTTGACATTGACACCAGCATAGTCCAGGCCCGTAATGCTTCTTGCCTAGTCTGCTGTAATATCCTTTAGATTGGTCTCCTTTCCTCAAGTCTCTCTCCACTCCAGCTAATCCTTCACCCAGCACCTCTGAAGTTCAAGTTCAAGAGCGATTAGTGTGCTCTTTTGTGAGTTCTCTCTCTCTCTCTTTCTCTCTCTCTCTCTCTCTCTCTCTCTCTCTCTCTCTCTCTCTCTCTC
>JAJPUD010001843.1:232842-250796 GCA_023553655.1 Myrmecobius fasciatus | reverse complement strand
GTGGCACATGGGATCCTGAAGTGCCAACCTGTGAAAAGGGTGAGTGAAAAATACCTAAGTAAAGTAATGGTGGTTTGGAGTTTTTGTGAATTCTCAATTAAGAAAAGTTGCTGTGCAGAAAATCATATTGAATTTAAAATATTTTCAAAGTATTTAGTCATCAAAACCAACAAAGAAATGATTCTAAGTTTTACCAATTTTAGTATTAGATCTATGTAACCTGCATATCACTGCTTCTTTTATGTCCTGTCATAAAACATTTAATAAGTACATATTTTGTGACAAGTATTGTTTTAAATGCTGGGGACATTAATATAAAGACAACCCTTACTCTTAGGGAGCTTTCAGTCCAATGGGAGAAGAAAACATCCAATATTCTATTTACTAACAAGCTATGTACAGGCTCAGTTGCAAGTAGTCAACACAAGAAAGGTATTCGAATTAAAAGTATGATATTTTATTTGAGTCTTGAAGAAAGGCAGGGAATCTATGTTATGGAAGTGAGGAAGTGAGAGTATTTTATGCATGTGGGAAAGCTATAGAATATGCCTGTAATCAGGAGATAAAAGTCAAGGAAAAGCAAGGATGCCAGTTTCACTGGATTACAGAGTGTATGTTCAGAGAGAACATAAAAGACTAGAAAAGGTGAGTAGGAGTTGGGAATTGGTTTATGAAGGGCTTTGGACATCAAATAGAGTATTTTATATTTGATCTTTAAAGTATAGGCAGTCATTATATAGTATATTCGTTAGGATGGTAACATGGTCAGCATGACACTTTAAAAAGATTATTGCAGGGCAGCTAGGTGGCAGCTATGTGGCACAGTGGATAGAGCACCAGCCCTGCAGTCAGGAGGACTTGAGTTCAAATCTAGCCTCAGACACTTAACACTTCATGGCTGTGTGACCCTGGGCAAGTCACTTAATCCCAATTGCCTCAGGAAAAAAAATTATCATAATGCCTGAGTGGTGGCTAGATTGGATTGGGGAGAGACTGGCAATAAGAAGACCAACTAATAGGGCATTAATAGTAAGCCAGGTTTGAAGCAAAGAGAGCCTGAACTACACCATTGGTATATCAGAAAAGAAAATGAAGTTTATGGGAGATATGTTGCAAAGGTTAAATTAATAGACCTTAGCATATTTGGCTACAGGGTGTGAAAGATAGTGAGGAGATATGAGTGGCATTTAGGTTCCTATATTGAGGGACTAGAAGCATAGTAGTAATTTTAATGTATTTGAAAAGTTTGGAAGAGGGGAAATTTTTTGGGAGGGAGTCCAGTTTTGGACTTGTTGAATTAAAATGTCTGCAGGATCTCCAGTTTGGGATGTCCATGAGGTAGTTGGACGGTGAGAGCAGAGAGATTAACCAGAGGCTGGATCATTAGATTTCAGAATCAACAGCACAGAGATGATAAATGAATGCATAGAAGCAGATGAAAATATAAAACCTAATAGTACAGAGGGAAAAGAGAGCCCTGAATAGAGTTTTGTAGGACGCCCATGTTTGTGGCCATGATATAGGTAAATATCTTTGAAAATTAAGAAAGATCAGTGTCACAAAAACCCAGAGAGAAGAGAATATCAAGAAGAGTGATCAACCATGTCAGAAGCTGCAGAGAGGACAAGAAGGATAAGGGTTAAGAAAAGGCTATTGGATTTGTCAACAGAGAGGTCATCAGTTACTTGGAAGAGAGCAGTATTCAAGTTGAATTATGAAACTGGAAGCCACATTGTAGAGCATTAAAAAAAAATGAAAGGAAATGGACGACTTACGGATGGCTTTCTCAAGTTTAGCCACAAAAAAAGATAAGCTATAAAAGCTAGCAGCAATGCATCAATCAAGTGAGGATTCTTTTATGAATGGGACAGATATGGAAAAAGTAGTCAGTAGATAGGGAAAGACTGAAGTTAAGTGAGAAAGTAGGAATGACAGACAAAACAATCTGCTAGAGAAAATGGGATGAAATGAGATCAATAATAGAGGGATTTGCTTTAATATAGAGAAGGACTATCTCTTCCTGTGAAATGAGGTAAAGAAGAGAGTGGCAGAAGACATCTGGGTAGTGAGCTCAGGAATACAGAAGAGGGAGCTCTCAGTAAATGGTCTCAATAAAATATGAGTTGTACTAGATAAATCTCTAATATATCCTTAGGCCTTCTGAAATAATGTACTGAGTATGATGTAATTGTAATTATAGAAAGCTTTGCAAATGGTTTCTCCCTTATATCTTTTGAAAACAAGAATGCTTTAATGTGATCTTGTTGGAGAATTACAGAATTGAACTGAAATGAGAGATCCTCTGAAAGCTGTCATTTTCTCTTAGAAAAGGAAAAACTATTCTGATTGAATGAAATTCATTAGTCTTCTACTAGAATTTCAGATCAACTTTAACGTGAATTCCTTTTAGTTGGTGTTTTTACATAAAGAATACTGTTTCTTCAGAGTGCCCACCACCTCCTCAGATATCCCATGGTCAGCACACAGGTCAGGAGAGAGACCACTTTGCTCCTGGCATGTCTGTAGATTATACCTGTGATCCTGGATACTGGCTCCTGGGAAATAAATCAATTTGCTGTATGTCTTCAGGAATTTGGAGTCTTTCAGCCCCACAGTGTGAAGGTACTCATGATTTCAACCTAGGCTACTTTTAAAAAATTCTAAAGTATCTTTAAATGATCTTAGTCTTGATTCTTTAGAAGCCTCATGTGAATCCATAGAAGAACAATTGCAGTTACCCTCAGATGGTAGTCCTGTGATTCCTGTTAATTCCTCTTGCCATGAGGGGTAAGTGTAAATCGATACAGCTTGAATAAGAGTTTTTGTCTTATTTCTGTGCATTAGCTATTAGTTTAGCCTAGTGGTTTCCTTTAAAAGCCCTTCACCATCACCCAACTCTATGTGTGAAATTCTAGACCTTTATTTAACAAATATCCTTCTTTCTTGGGCTTTTTTATTGTATGGAAATGAAATTTCTATAAGTAGCTGTGTCTGTGGTTTTCATCCACCAGAAACCCCTAGCTCAGGGTACCCATTTTGGCTCTAAATGGCATGGGTAGGAAGGGATCTTGAGAGGTGAAGCTATGTTACCATCTGTCTCTAGGTACCAATTAACTGGCCATGTTTATAAACTCTGTCGGAATCCTGAAGCAGGGAATAGGTTTTGGTTCCAAAAGATTCCACTCTGTAAAGGTGAGTAATCCTAACCCTTTTTATTTAGTTGGGATTTCAGGGTGAAAGCTGAAGGAAGTTTTGTTTTAAGTTTTTTGAAAAGTTGATATGGCACTAATTTTGATAGGGTTTGAAAAATCTTTCCAAAGGTATTTTGTGAGAGAAGTTTAAAGGGGATAAATTTGGTCAGGATAGGATTTTCAGAAGATAGCTTTACTATCTAATCACGTAATTCTTTTAGTTTTGGTAGGTTAAAAAAATCAATAAAATGTTAAATGAATCTATCTGAATTTGGGGAGATAGTATAATTATGTAATTTTATCTTGAATTCATAAGGGGAAGAAAAGGCTTCCTGATGATAACTAAAATAAACAACCAACTGCAACTCTTCTCTGATTATTAATTGTTCATTTCCAGGGGAGGGTATGTAAGTGAAATGATATCTACCCTTCTCTATGAAAAAGAAGTATTTTATGAGTGACTCCAAAGAATACCCCTCCTGGAAGAAAAATGTATAAGTGATCTTCAAGAGAATGGAGTGTAGCATAGACTCAATTTTTTTCAATAAAATTTTATTTTATCAAAAATAAAATTTGGGGTTTTTATGTCATTAAAATTTCTACTAGTATCCCTTCCCTTTCCCCTCCTAGAAAGACATTTCATTATGACAAATAAAATTTTTAAAAGAGAAAGGGAAAAAAGAAGAGAAAATGTCAACAAAATTAACCAGTACATTGGAGTACTCTGAAAATATGTGTAATGTACCATATTCATGGGCCTCCTATCTCTAAAGATGTGAGTGGATAGTGTCTTCTTCTATCTTTTTTGGAGCCATGGTTATTCTTTGCAATTTTATAACATACACTTTTGATTGTTTTGTGATTCTTCTTTCCGGTTACATTATGTTATATTATACACATATAATTTTTCTGCTACTTCACTCTGCATCAGACTGTGTAAATCTTCCCATGCTCTTCTATTTTCATCATACTCATTGTTATTACAATACAATGATATGGCACTGCATTCACATATAATCATAATCACATCAGTCATTTCCTGATTGATGAGTATCTACTTTGTTCCCAAATCTTTGCCCAAATCTAAAAAGCTAAGATACAAATATTTTGGTGTGTATAAGAGCTTTCTTCTTATCACAGACTTCCTTAAGATATAAGCCTAGAAGTAGAATCTCTGAATCAAAGAATATGAACATTTTAGTGACCTGATTTGCTTAATTCCAAGTCACTTTCCAAAATTATGTGGATTCACCAACAATGACATATGGTTGATAAGTGTTTGTCATTTTTCTTTTGTGGTGCTTTTTGGATGCCTTCTTTCTCTTGTTCTCAAAATTATTCTGGGATTTCAATATTTTATAAATGTGATCTAAGCAACTTCCATTTGAGACATTCATTCATAGTTGGTACCAATGAAATATTGTAAAACAATATTTCTCTTAATGCAAAGATGTCTATTTTTCCTGCTCAAATTTGTTAAATCTATGACAAATTGGTATGTTTGGGCATCAAATTCTCAATGCATTTTAAGTAACTATAATATACAAGCCGCATTTGAGATGATGAGAAAAAAGTGGTCCTTGATCAGAAAGATGGTGCTTTGTGTTTCTCTTAAAGGAAGAGAAAAATGCTCTGAGAAGGGGATGAGAAGGGAAATACATTCCACCCATGGGATTCTAGTACAAAGACACAGTTATGGGAGATAGAATAGAAAGATGACTAGTTTTTCTGGATCAGAGGATGAGAAGGGGAAAGAATTTACAATGAAACTGGAAAGATAGGTTGTGGTCAGGTTATAAGGATTTATAAAGCTAATAGATGAGTTTCTATTTTATCCTAATAGCAATAGGAAGCTAGTTACCTTTGTTCTTTTTTCTTAATATTTATTTAATATTTCCCTCAATTATAAGGAAAAAATGTTTTAACATTCATCTTTTAAAGTTTTTGATATCCAAATTCTCTTCCACCCTTCCTCCAAAAGTTTTTCACTTCCAAATTCTCTTTCTCCTTTTCTCCTCTCTACCCCCCTCTATTGAGAAGATAAAGAGTATGATATAGAATAGATTAAAAAATAAAGAAAAAATTTAGAAACACATTTTGATCTGCATTAAGACTCCATCAACTTTCTTTTTGGAGATGAGTAGCATTTTCTACCATAAGTCCTTTGGAACTGTCTTAGATCATAGAACTGCTCAGAATAGCTAAGTTATTCATAGATGATCATCACGCTATTTTACTTTGTAGAATGTCCCCTTGTTCTGTTCTCTTCAGTTTGTATCAATTCACTTAAGTCTTTCCAAGTTTTTCTGAGAGCATCTCACTCATCATCTCTTATAATATTCCAACACAATCATATGCCCTAACTTGTCCAGTTATTCTCCTGTTGATGAGGCATCCCCTCAATTTCCAATTCTTTGCTACCAAAAAATGTTGCTATCAATATTTTTGTAGATGTGGGTTCTTTTCTTTTTCCTTTTTATTTTAATCTTTTTGGGATACAAACCTACCAGTGGTATTACATGGTCAAAGGATTTTATAAGTCTTTGGACATAATTCCAAATTGTTCTCCTTAATGGTTGAATCAGTTTACAACTCTACCAACAATGCATGAGTGTCTCGATTTTCCCATATCCCCTCCAATATTTGTCATTTTACTTTTGCATTATATTAGCCAATCTGATAAGTGTGGGGTGGTATATCAAAGTTGTTTTAATTTGCCTTTCTCTAATCAATAGTGATTCAGAATATTTTAATATGATTATAGATAACTTTGATTACTTTGACTGAAAATTACCTATGCATGTTTTTAAACACTTGTCAACTGGGGAATAGAAGTCATTTTACTTTATTGAGTAGAAGACTGATCTGATCAGTTCTGTTCTTAAGGAATTCATTTGGGCTGTAATGTGTAGGGTGAACTGGAAAGGTGAAAAACTAGAGTCTGTTATAGAAATATAAGTGAGAAGTGATAAGCTGTGTATAGTTGTGTGATTAGAGAAAGGACCAGATGAAACGGATGTTATTGAAGTTGAAACAGCAACATTTGGCCAATGTTCAACTATGTGACATGAGAGAATATTAAGAAGTTCAGGATAGGGCCAAGGTAATGAAGCTGGGAAACTGGATGAAATTGGAGTGCCTTCAGCAGTAATAAGGAAGTTTGGAAGAAAAGGATGGGTTTTGGGGGGAAGATAATGAGTTTATATTGCAAATGTCGGGTTTGAGAAGTCTTTTGGACATTCAGGATCTAGTAAGAAAAAGTAAAAATAACATAAATTAGAATACAAAAAATTAATTTTAAAAAGAGCATAAATATGAAGTATAGATTAAACAATTAAACAAGATGAATTTTGAATTGGTTGGATGACAAAATTCAACAAATAACTATTGCTGCTTTAATGTCAGCATGGTAGAAAGTCTGCAGGGGAGAGTACCCAGAAATTTGTACTTGGCCCTGTGGTTGTTTTGATAAAAGCATAACTGTTATGCTCATCAGATTTGCAAATGACACAAAGCTAAGAAGGAAAGTTATCATAGCAAGTGACAGATTTAAGAATCAAAAGAATCTAGATAGGCTACAGCAAAGCTTTTTAAATGGTAGGTCATGACCCCATATCACAAAAAAAATTGGCAATGGTAAAAAGTATCAGATATTCCACTAAGATTTAATTCTTTATTTAAAAATAAGCACATCCATCTCATTAATATACAAATTTGCTTTTATCTTTAATAAATGATAAAATTATATATATGCATATGCATACCAAAAATTGTTTTAAAATAAATTTTTTATGATTTCTTATCTGTTTGATTTGCATACCTATTTTATATATTTATATACCTGGGGTTGCATAAAAAATTTTTTGGTGAAAAGGGGTCATGAGTGGGAAAAAGTTGAAGAAGTTCTGGAGTAGAACATCGAGCTAAATCTAATAAAATGCAATTTCATTAAGATCAATGTGAATTTTTGTACTTGGGCACAAAAGATTAACTTCACAAATATAAGCTGTGGAAAACATGGTTAAAATAGCAATTCTGAAAAAATATTGGAGTTTTAGGGAACTGCAAGTTCAATATCACCAGTGTGATACAGCTGCTAAAAACTAATGTAGTCTTGATTTAAATAAAGAGGGACATAGTCTTGTTAACTCTGTCCTCATCAGACCTCCTCTGGAGTATTGTGTTCAGTTTTGGAGACCATAGTTTTAGAAGGACACTAATAATAACTAAAAAGTATCCAGAGGAGACCATCCAGGATTGTGAAGGGCCTTGAATCCATGATGTATGAGGATTGTTTGAAAAATAGATTTGTCTAGTTTAGAGGAGAGAAGACTGTGGGGAAAGAGTGAGAATGTGACAGCTGTCATCAAGTATTTGAAAGACTCATTTGGTGAAGGGATTAGATCTATTCATTAAACTCTGAAATTTTGCAAAACCAAGAGAATCGGATGGAAGTTACAAAGAGAAATTCAAGCCTGATAGTAAAATAAGCATTTTAAGTAAAGGTGGCCAAAAAGAATAGGTATAATGAGTTTCCCCTCCTTAGAAGGCTCCCAAAGAATTTGGATGGCCACTTGTCGAGTACCTTATAGTTCTTTGTTTTCCTTTGTTCTTGAAGAGGACCGAAATGGCACCATTATGTTGGAGTCCAGGTGCGGCATGCCTGACTGTGCAATATGAGTTCAGAGTCCTTGTCAGGCACAAGGAGTCCATCTGAATGGGCAGAGTGGAGATTTCTTGCGAGTTAGTCCAGTTCTGCTTTGCTTATAGAGCGCAGGGCCTTCTCTGATGCAGGTCTACCATGCTGGAAGAGCCTTAATTGTGTGTCTCCCATGACACACCTTAGGAGTGTCCTTCGGTCACTTCTCCTACCTCTATATGAAGACCTGGCTTTGTGTGAGTTCTCCATAAAATAGTCTTTTAGGCAAATGGGCGTTTGGCATTCGAACAGTGGCGTTTGCCCACTGGACTTGCACTCTCTGCAGCAGTCTGAATGCTTACCAGTCTAGCTCAGGAAAGGACCTCATCTTGCCAGGTGATCTCCAGAATCTCCTAAGATAATTTAAATGGAAGCGATTCAGCTTTTTGGCATGATGCTGGAGGCACACGGCAGGGAAGTCAGAACAAAGGTTCAGGAGACCTGGTAGGCAGCCATCCCCACACACTCTTTTGGAGCTTCCCAAGCAGTAAGCCAGCTCTGGCAATGCATAGGTCTTCCTCATCATTTATATGTACACCCCTTGGAGAGTAAACTGCCAAGGTAAGTGAACTTATCCGCAGCATTCAAAATTTCTCCATTTACTGTCACATTTATTGTTCCACATGTGATTGATGTGGTGCTGACTGGTAGAGAATCCGTATTTTCTCGGTATTTATTGTCACAAAAAATTAGCATAAGCAACAGAGAATCAATCCACACTTTATTGCATCTCAGTCTCAGGGGCTGCATGGAGTGCACGATCAGCATCCTACTAAGAACTCCTTGGTGTATAAATTGTACTAGATAGCTGTCAAGAGTGCTTCCACCTCCAAAATTCTCTGCTTCTGTGAAATCCAAGCAGCTTCCAAGGAGACCAGTAAAGAAGGAGAATTTCTAATAAAAATTTTTAAAAGGGAGTAATTTGTACCACAGAACCTAGAAGCCTCTTGAGATTTCAGAGATTAGGATTTACAAACCACCAGTTCTGGTTCATTTTCTTTTCATTGAGATGATGCATGCTAATGGTAAAGATGGCCTTTTGTCATCAATTTAAAATCCTTAAGAGTATTGTATTTCTCAGAAAGAAGTTAGAAGATGGTCATAATCTCAATCTCCTTTCCTTGATTTCAGAAGCAAACTGTAGCCTCCCAGAGTTCATGATTGGTGTCCACAATGTGTCAACTAAAAAAATATATAATTTTGGAGCTATCTTTACTCTGAAGTGTGATGAAGGATATATGCTAGAAGGCAGTCCTCAGAGCCAGTGTCAAGAAGATCATAGATGGGATCCTCCTTTGGCAGTCTGTAAATCACGTATGTATAATACATATATATATATATACACACACATCTGTAAAGAACCATCTCTCAGTGGACATAAAGGAGAGGGTAGGGTGGGAGAAAACATATTCCATCCCAAGAAGACTCTGCTTGCATGCAATGATGCAAAATCAGTAATTTTGTATTTTAAAATCAGAGTTGATGCTGAGTCTTTTTCCCCATTTCATTTCTTCTTTTAAAAATGTTATTGTCGGGGCAGCTAGGTGGCGCAGTGGATAGAGCACCAGCCCTGAGGTCAGGAGGACCCGAGTTCAAATCTGATCTCAGACACTTAACATTCCCTAGCTGTGTGACCCTGGGCAAGTCACTTAACCCCAATTGCCTTAAAAAAAAAAAGATATTGCCCCCACCTACAGATAATTACCTGAGTGTGATATATCACTGGACACGGTTCAGATTCCGCCATGGTGACTAACTTGTATAATCTTTAGCAAGTAACCACCCTACCTTTCTGAGGTAGTCTTCTGTAAGATTTGACTTTGAGGTCTCTTCCAGCTTGAAGTCTCTGATCCATGATTCTGACTACATGATATGCAGCCAAATATGCATATATATATATATATATATATATATATATAGCATTGATGTTACCCAAATAGCAAGTTGAACACATTTCATTTAGCTATCTCCCTATCATGGTTTTCTTCCCATGGCTTTTTAAATAATGTTTAAAAAAAATCTTGTGATCAAATGCATATGCTAAAATGTCTGTTTTGTCGAATCTTGCTAACCTATTAAACTGATATTTTCATGTTTTTCCCCAGTGAATTATTCTTCCCTTCTAGGCTCCCATGGTCCTGTTGTTCTCAGTGGTAAGTTTTAACAACTAACTTTAGAAAAATAATAGATGCTTTTATTTAGCAAGGAGGTTCATAAAAATTACTTTTCTAAATATTAGCTTATCATTTTGAACCATTATATAAACTTGTAATACTCTTTAGAGTTACAATTCAGATCTTTATACACCTAAAGAAAAACTCCAAAGAAAGCTCTGGCTTTTGATGTTGGAAAAAGTTTATTTTATGTTAATATAATCTTTTCAGATTATTCTGTCTAATTGATAGTAATAGTCTACTTGAAGCAACCTATGGCTAGAAGAAATAGAAGACCTGTTAGTATGAAATACATTTATATATGTATTATGTGGGGAGGAGAAAAAGATTGATACTGGTTCCCAATCTAATTATTTGACTGGAATGAAGCTATTGAGGCAAGATAATAGATTATATAGTTTTATATGCTATAAATTTAGCCATTTGATTAAACATGTTTGATACTTAGATGTTTGGCCTTCAAGGTCTGATCCTGAACCCTGTATAGGGTATATTCTCATATAGCCTGTTAATAAATTGATATCTGTTAACATAAAAGAATTCAACTATGGCTGAAAAGGAATTTGCTAATAAGTCATAAGATAAAAGTTAAAAAACCTGTTGGCTCCATTTTTCCTGGTATTTAATGTTCCTACTTTTCTGTCTAGGCATTTTTTTGGGTACAATACTTCTTATTCTATTTGTTGGTGTCACGTTGGCAATAATATCAAAATATAAAGAAGGGTGAGTTCAATTATATTGTCTTACAAAACATATAATACTTCCTTTGCTTCTTATCAGAATTTAAGATCAGTAAAAGAAATGTTTAATATAAATGGTTAGCTTATTGGTGACTAAGATACAAATGAAAACATATTGGGTTCTCATGAGAGTGGGAAATTTTCTAGGAAAAAAATCTAGCACATAAAAATATTGGGTGATAGAATCATTTAATGCCTTTTGGTTCTTTCAAAATAGATGTCACTCATAGGCATTTCACACTTGTTTTGCTCAACATAGAACTCGTTATTTCCTCCCTCAAAATCCTACCCCTTCTGGATTTAGAGATTACTTCTTTATGCACCAGATCACCCTGCTTCACAACCTCAACGTAGAGTCTGCCTTCATGTTGCCTGTGCAAAGTCATAGCACCAGGAAGTGCTGTTCTGTGTGAAGAACAGTCAAAAGGCCAGTTCAGATGAACTGAAAGAGAGGAATATGAAAGGAAAGAATATGTGATGGGCCCAGACTGTCAGGAACTATAAATAACAAAGAGAAGAGTATTTATTCTTGAAGAAGAAGGGAGCCACTCAGCAAAAGAGTAACATGTCATAACTAGACTTGAACAATATCACTTTACTAGGTGGAGATTAGAGGGAAGGAGTTAGAGTCCTGGAGACTCTATTAAAATTAAATTTAAAAAGCTGTTGTGGTGGTCCATGATAGAACTGAGGAAAGTTTAAACTAGGGGTTGTGACTATGAAATTAGAAGCAGGATTCCTATATGAACTGAAGTGGAGGCTATTTCTTCAAAACTTAATTCAAATATTACTTTCCACATGAAACCTTTTTTGATCCTCTCCTAGCTGCTGGTGTCCTCCTTCTCAAAGCTGCCTTATATTTATTTTGTTTTTATTTTAGATACGTATTTGTGTCCTGTTTTTTACTGTGATGGAATCTCGCTAAAGACAGGGAACATCAGTTTTTTAAATTTCATCCTCTGTGCCTAGCTTAGTACTTAATAAATGCTAATTGATTGATTAATTAATTTTAAATTAAAAGATGAAAAAGCTGATGCTTACTATTCTTCACATGGTTGTTTATATACCTTTTCTGTAATTTCTAAGAGGATATAAATTATATCTTTTATATCATACATAATTAGCATCACAACAAAAATAAATTATGCCTACAAACATAAGTGCCATCTTTTGCTTTCAGTTCCTTAAAAGTAAACAAATATATTTCCCCTTAGTTATAACTAGTTCATGTACATTGTACCCAGCCTTCTTTCACATTGCATTTTACTTTAAAGAGACTATTCATATTCCTGCAAAGTTTTTCTATTTGTCATTTTTATGGCAGTCTAGTACCCATCCAAGGTATCAATCTGTTGAACTTTTTCTAACATTTGTATTTGTCATGAACATAAAAATATGCAAAATACATAAAAAAGCAGGTTAATCAACAAACTTTTCAAATTGCTTACTATGTGCTAGACACTGTAGCAAGTGTGAACAGCTAGAGACAGCACCTTTAAGCACAAGAAGGAGTAGATTTTCAGAGGCAGGGGGAAGAGAACCAGCATTCTGGCACATTCAGCAGTCACATAGAGGATGACGGCTCCATATTATGAAGTGCTTAAGTGGCAGAGGTGCCCGAGATGAATCTTAGGTGTCAAGGAAGCCCCTGGAAATTACTGACTTAGTATGTGTGGTATGAAATACAAATAATACATTTTTCTAAATTGTGCAATTTTTCTAACAGTATTGATTAAGTATTATTGATAATTATATATTAATCAGTTTAATAATTAAACTATATTAATTTTTGTACAGAGGCAAAGTGATTCAAATCTGCTTTTGAATTATACTGAGTGACTATGAACTAGTCACTTAACCTCTTAAAGTCCTAGACAATGTTCCCTATTATAATTCCATAACAGTTGCTAGTATGTATTGGTAGAAGTTTCCTTCTTAGGATACATCAGTGCAGTCATAGGTCTCAACAAAAAGTAATCCTGTATAGACATAATGGATAAAATGGTGGGCAAGTAGAAGTATCTAGGTTCAGAACCTATCTCTGACACCATTTGTGTGACTACATATATCACTTTACCTTATGTCTCAAGCAACTCCATAGGACTGAACTCTTCAGTCAGAGATGGGACTGTGTTGTTCTTTTACGTATTTATATAATAATCTTAGATATGAATTCAACCCCATCTTCTAGTATTCCATGTTCAGCTAATGTTTTTAATATACTAGGTATTTTAATGAATGTCACTTTTTAATCTTTGTTAAGTCAGAGAAGTCAAACCTCTTCATGATTATTTTTTTTCTTTTCAATATACTGCTTCAGTAAGTCTGTTCTACTATTTAAGTTTAAGGAAGCTAGGAGGGTGCCAATGAATTCTTTGGCTATGGCAACCCATAAAACACAGAAAAAAGTCCAGTGCAGCCCCTTATGTTTCTGCAGGGATGGCCTTAGAGTGCACTAAGAATCATAGTTTTCAGACTGACTATAAACATTAGTTTACTAGTTTGTACTCTAAATATTAGATCCTTGTCTAGTGAATAGCAATGAGACCCTCTATGAGAGGAGCCATATCAATCTTGAGAAATGAAACCAGAAAAGCGAACAACAACAAAAAGAAGTTGCAGTTAAATGGAAGGATTTATTGACAAGATTTTCAGTGACAATACTTTAAATAAGTAAGCTAATGGAATTAATTTTATCATGTATCCAAAGGCAAAAGGAAATATAATTTGAAAGGAAATGTCATCTTATATTACTCCATTTTGTAAAAAGATCAACATGAAATTAATTATAATTTATTTTTGCCAAAAGTCTTTCACTGAGGATGAAGTAGAGAAATTCTGCAAAGAACTTCCTAAAACTTTCCAAATTTAATGAGCATTTACTTTGAAACTTGATGACCTCAAGGAAAAGCTAGACACAGGGAAGGACAATGAAAAATGTTTCTGTGATGTTGCTTTTTAGCCATGTCTAATGTTGGATTCCACTTGAAGTACATAATCATGATATAACTAAACCTTCTGGATAGTCTTTAAGTCTTGGGTACACACAGCTAGGAAGTGTTAAGTTTTTGAGGCCAGATTTAAACTCAGGTCCTCCTGACTTCAGGGCCAGGGCTCTATCCACTATACCACCTAGCTGCCCCAGGTACATTATCTTTTTAAAAATAAATGTGTAATACATGATCACCATACCACTCATAGGTTGCTTTTTGCAAACAGGATAAAACTAATTTGTCAGTTTCCTTTTGCTTTTCCAAGAAAATCCTGTGAATCATCTTTGGTTGTGATATTTTCATTAATATAACTCATCTTATGCTCATTAACTGGAGCACAAAATGCATAATATCTTATTTTCATCTTCATTTAAGTTTCCCATATTAGCCACACTGCATGGTCATTGATGTTATTCTTTATACTTCTCTTTTTTAAATCTGACCTAATTTATCTGTTTTGTGATTTTCCCATTTGCTATCCAAATCCATTTAAAGTTTTGAGGTTGCACAAGCTTGGTTTCTTTGTACTTTTTTCTTCTTTGTAATAATATTATTCTAGCTTAAGATTGTCTAAAACAATGTTTTTGTAGTAACATCCATTATAACATCCCCCCTGTTTGAATGATCATTTAGGTGATCATAAATTCTTAGTCTTCTTAGATAAAGTCTCATTATCCATGATGTGCTCCCTAACTGTGGCTGTTCCCCTCCCCTCCTTCCCTCTTCTCTTCCTCGTCTCTGTATTTCTCGGTTTCATTATTTCTGTCTCTCCCTCTCTCTCTCTCCCTGTCTCTCTTTCTCTGTCTTTCTCTCTCTGTCTCCCTCTGTGTCTGTGTCTGTCTCTCTCTCTGTCTCCCTCTATATCTGTCTCTCTCTGTTTCTCTCTCTCTGGGTCTCTCTCTGTCTCTCTCTGTTTCTGTCTCTGTCTCTGTCTCTGTCTCTCTGTCTCTCTCTCTCTCACACACACACACACACACACACACACACACACACACACACACACTCATTCCACATTGGATATTTCAGAGAAATCTCAAACTCAAGATGTCCAAACTAGACTCATTACCATTTACCTTCTCCCACTTACCCCACTAGGGCCACATTCAGTCTTTCCAAATTGTCAGGACCTCTGTACGGAACAAGACAAGTATATGTAAACCTCTTGGACCTAGATATTTAAAGGAAACACACACACACACACACACACACACACACACATATCATAATGTAGGAAAAGGAAAAGTTTTTTTTTTCTTTTTAAATGAGAATTTGAGGGGCAGCTAGGGGGCACAGTGGATAGAGCACCGGCCCTGATGTCAGGAGGACCTGAGTTCAAATGTGATCTCAGACACTTAATACTTCGAGCTGTGTGACCCTGGGCAAGTCACTTAACCCCAATTGCTTCAGCAGAGAGGGAGGGAGAGAGACAGACAGACAGAGATTCATCTCCAATTTTAAAAGGCAATTAATATATAATATAGCTCAATTTATAGAAATCTATTCTACAACCAACTTTTAAAGGAAATAGTTTTTTTTTAATTAGGTAGAATTGTTAGAGACAAATAAATTGCAAAGCCTCTAAAGTTAAAAGATAGTTTAAAAAAAAAAGGAGAAGGGAGATAAGAAAGGAAGAAAAGAAAGGAAGGCCAACTTGTACAAAATTGTCATGCACTACCACCTGCACTGCTACATTCATTTTATGGCCTTTGTAGTGATGATATAGTAGAAATCCTTTATTTTGAAAAGCAGAACTTGATCTTGTAAGCTCTTTAGGCCTACTTATATCTTTAAAATGATTTTACTCTGGCAAGTTCTTTCCAAGTTAGTTTTACATAAGCTATGGGGGGAAATAACTTTAATTAAATCAAGTGGGTAAGCACTTTTAAGATTTTCTGATTGTGATATTTAGTTGCCACTTTGAAATTTTTAAAACGGGAATGTAGCCAAATCTTTAAAATAGTTTATTAACTTTAGCTTTCTTCTAAAACTAAAACTTTTTAATGAATTTTTCCTCTCTTGTATTTTTTCTTCTTCTATTTAGCAATTATAATACTAATGAAAATTGTAAAGAAGTAGCTATCCATTTAGAGACACAACAAGCTTACAATAGTGATGTTTACAACATTGCAACTTAACCTGAGGACTAATAGTAGGTATCTAATTAATTCTGAATTTATCAATCTGTATTGATAATAAACATGCTCTGAACTAGGAATATTAATGGTTACAAATTGCAACATTTTCACTTTATGAATTAAGCATGCTTTAAAAACCTAAATGCAATGATGATTTATTTCTGATTTTCAAATTTATAGCTTTTAATAACTATCTGCTTATCTGCCTGAATATCACTTTGCTTGTTCAGTATTTTGCATAGAGCGAGTAAATTTATAATGTATAGTTGTTAATAATATTCATATTCATATGTGATTTTATGAGTTACAAAATTTTTTCCTCATAGCTCTTGAATAGATAATGCAAATGTTATTTTCATTTAACTGGTGACAAAAGGTAAAGTATTAATAATTACTTTGCTTTAAAATAGTGCAACTTACCAATCTAAGATATTAGTAAAAATTATATATTATTCTCTTTACAAAAAATTTTATTGTATAAAAAATGATTACTACATTTTATTATGTCCAGAATTTTAGTGGCACTTGAAATATCCAACTAGTATGTGATTCTTATACCACTTTTATATGTATTTGCTCTATAAATAAAGGTGTATACACAATTTGTGCATACAGACAATTGAACATCTTAATTAAAAAAGAGAGAGAGAAGCTTGGAAGCTGTTGTGACGCCAAAATTTCAAATTTTTCTTTCTAAAGAAAGTTTTTTTAAAGGCCAGGTAATTTGGAATGTAAACATCATAGTCATCATATTTAAATGTTTGTATAACACTAATCACTTATGAATAGAGTGCCACAGTTGTCTGCATTCAAAGTTTCACAGTATAATTGTCATTTTTCTACCAACTAAAGTGAATATCTGTTATTTCAGTGGTCATTGAATGCTGTGAAACTGGAGAGTGATCTAGAAAGGCAGCTTTAATCTGGATTTAGAAAAAAACAACCTGCTTATGAAAGGTGCACCACAGGACATCAGACAACATCTTAGAATTGATCTTACAGAGATGCAACTTTTATCAAAACTTGAATTTTCGGGTGGAACAAAGCAAGATTTCCTTTTTGTTGGAGGGGTGTTTTTTGTTTGTTTTTTTTTTTTTAAGTTGGGCTAGCCAAATTCTGACTACCTTCTTTCAGCCTGACCATTCTCTTTGCTTTTCTTATCAGCATATTATCATTTGAACACTGAACTTGAGACATAGTTTTAATTAAAGAAAGCTAATGAAATCTTTTTTCTAGACATATTTGACTTTCCTCACTTAGAAGAAAGACTTTCTTTTTTAAAAAAATTTGAAAGCTGCTTAAAACAGTTTCTTTTTCAATTATAAAGATAGAATTTTGCTTTTTTTTTCCCTCAGGTTAACATTAGTTCATATCTGCCTTGGGTTTCCCTATGATCCTGTGATTTATAAAAGTGATGTCATGAAATAATTTAATAAAATTATTAAGGGAAATGTTATTAAGGAAGAATTTGGAGAGAGAATATTGACGCTTTTGATGCTCCTTTATTTGTATTTCAAAAGTTGTAGTTTGTTATTTTTAAGAAGTACTTTATGCGAACTAATAAATTAAAATTATTTCTATAGAAAATTTGGTCAATCTATATAGATTGTGTTTTACATGAAAACTTCTATTTACTTAAAATTCTCAATGTATCAGTCAAGAAGTAAAGACATGGGGAAGGTATTTTTACTGAGAAATGCTCCTACTGATTGTGTGTGATATTAATGGATCTATGGATTCCTTTTGAAGGTGAAATTTATCACCAAAAGCATTTTCCTAACAGCAAAGAAAAAAATCTTTCAAAATACAACTTTATTAAGAATATCCCCCCCAAAAAAGAATATCCCCATCCCAGTCTACATAACAGATTCTTTTAAAAATGTTAGAAACACTTGATTAAAATGTAATTGTGAAATTTTTGACAAAATAAATAAGGATTCAATGAAACATAAGATAATGGGAAGGAAGGAAGGAAGGAAGGAAGGAAGGAAGGAAGGAAGGAAGGAAGGAAGGAAGGAAGGA
>JAJPUD010001843.1:211134-232742 GCA_023553655.1 Myrmecobius fasciatus | reverse complement strand
CCCGGCAAGGAGGGAGCAAGGAAAAAAAATATAGTTAAAATAAGAGCAACACCAAAAGGAACCATTCTTCCAGGAAGCAATCTGTCCCACTGGATCACCCTTCTAGTATACCAATGGATTCAGAAGAACAGAGACTAAGCATGTCTATTGGTAAGCAATCCATAAACAACTACATTCCTGTTTTTGCCTAACTGTATTGCCGTTGATAACATTGGCCTATATGGATTATTCCTCTAGAATTGCTCCAGAGACACCAAAATTAAGTTCAGAGACTATTTTATTCATCTTTATATTCCTACAATGCCTTGCATTTACTAAATAATTACTTGGTTAGTGAATAAATGAATCATCTATATGCTTCTATGTCACTTCCATATGAAGTATGATTTACCATTAGGGTTACAAGTTTTTGCCTTTTTCAACCTATGCCTCATGGCATAACTCAAACCATACCAAAGCACAGGAATATTAGACTGGTCCTTTGCAATCCCATTCACAGTTGAACCATCAGCAAGGCTGTTACCCAGGGTCAGACCCAGAGCTGGCGTAGCCATGTTGACCTTTCATAATGTTGCCCAGTCACTGTTGCCAGATGAGAAGGGCACAGAGAACAATGGCCAATTGTTCAAAGGTCTGAATAAAAATGATTGTTGGTTACTTGCTAAGGCTGTTTTCAGGAACCTGAATTGATATCCTAAGCCAACTTGGAAAAATAGATATTTACAATCTGCTCTCCATCCCTTCAGAAGAAGAAAACGAGGGATAATTTACCTATCAGATTTTTGGAGAAAGGAGAAATTTATGACCAAAGAAGATCTAGAGAACATTATGAAATGCAAAATGGACAACTTTGATTACATTAAATGTAAAAGTTTTTGTACAAACAAAACCAATAGAAATAAGATTAGAAGGAAAGTACAAAACTAGGGAAAAAATTTTTACAGCCAGTGTTTCTGATAAAAGTCCCATTTTCTGAAATATATAAAGAATTATGTCAAATTTATGGGCACAAGTCATTCTCTAATTGATGAATGGTCAAAGGATATAAATAATTTTCAGATAATGAAATTAAAGCCATCTATAGTCATCTAAAAAAATGCCCTAAATCACTATTGATTAGAGAAATGCAAATTAAAAAACAACTCTGAGGTGGTATCTCAGGTTGGCTAAAATGACAGAAAAAGATAATGATAAATGTTGAACGTTGTGGAAAAACTAGGGACACTAATGAGTTGTTGGTGGAGTTGTGGAATGACCCAAGCATTCTAGAGAGCAATTGGGAATTATACCCAAAGGGCTATAAACTGTGTATACCTTTTGATCCAGAAGTGCCACTACTGGAAATCATAAAGGAGAGAAAAGGACCCCCTGTGCGAAAATGTTTGTGGCAGCTCTTTTTGTAGTGGCAAGAAACTGGAAACTGAGTGGATGTCCATCAGTTGGAGAATGGCTGAATAAGTTATGGTATATAAATGTAATGGAATATTATTGTTCTATTAAAAATGATGAACAAGCTTTTAGAAAGGTCTTTGGAAAGGAAAAATTTACATGAACTGATGCTGAGCAAAACAAGCAGAATTAGTAATGTAGTATATGCATGCAGTAACAACAAGATTGTGCGATGATCAACTATGAAAGACTTGGTTCTAGGGCAGCTAGGTGGCACAGTGGATAAAGCACCAGCCCTGAAGTCAGGAGGATCTGAGTTCAAATCTGGTCTCAGACACTTAACATTTTCTGGCTTTGTGATCCTGGGCAAATCACTTAACCCCAATTACTTCAGAAAAAAAAAAGAAAAGAAAGAAAGAAAGATTTGGTTCTTCTCAGTGGTTCGGTGATCCAAGGCAATTCCAATAAACTTTGGATAGAAAACACCTCTACATCCAGAAAGAGAATTATGGAGATTGAGTGTAAATGAGCACATGCTATGTTCACTTCCTTTAGTCTGTTTTTTTCTCTTTCCCATGGTTTTTCCCTTTTTTCTGATTTTTCTCTCCTAACAAGATTCATTAAAAAAAAATGTGTATTAAAAGTTAATGTACATGAATAACCAGAAAAAATAAAACAATTAGTAAAGGAAAAAAAAACAAAAATAAAAAAGTAATAAAAGAGATAACATAAAAAATGTCAAAAAAAAAAAAAAAAGATGAAGTCAGGAGGACCTGAGTTCAAATCTGGCTTCAGACACTTGACACTTTCCTAGCTGTGTGACCTTGGTAAATCATTTAACCCCAATTGCCTCAGAAAAAAAAAAAGAAAAGAAAAGAAAAAGAAAGAAGAAAGAAGAAAACATCAGCATAATCCCTCTGATTAATTCTGACTACAACTAAATCCCAATACTTCCTATACAAACTTTCTACTGGTCTACACATATATACCCCTTTCACATCATCTATCCCTCATATATTTTTGAGAAAACATCCTACCTCTCTATTATTTGTGTTAGATTGACAGGATCTTAGGGTTTAAATGGGCCACAAACTTTATTGAATCAACAATGTGACATGGCAATCAAAAATCTCCAACAAGCTAATGCTGCATTATTTTAGATGTTCAGAAAAGAAAATGCAATAGTAAATAGTCCTGCTAAAACTCAAGTCCCATTTAAAGTACATTTGGAGAATTGTATTTACATCTGGCCATTATATTTTTTGAAAGACATTGACAAGTTAAGAGTGTGATATGATAGTGACCACAATGAATGGAATCTATATCTTATGAAGATCAGTTGAAAGAATTGGGAATAAGTGTTTGGAATATATTTGAAATATTTAGTAATGTGAAAGAAGGATTAGACTTGTCTAGCTTGGCACTAAGTGACAGAACTAGGAAAAAATTGGTTACACTCAATGTAGGGGAAAACTTCCTAACAAAAAGAACTGTTCCAAAGAAGAATGGGCTCCCTGAGGGCAGGGACTATCTTTTTTCTATTTGGATTCCCAACTCTTAGCACAGTGCCTAGCACAGAGTAGACTCTTTATAAATGTTTATTGACTGGATGATCTCAGGAGATAATGGTTTCTCCTTTCAGGAAATTTTCAAATGGAAGTTGGATAACCACTTATTGGAAATTATACAATATTGCCAATATACAATTGTATATTGTAGAGAAAATTTTTTTTGGAGTTTGGATTAAATTATCTTTGAGATTTCATCAGAATCTTAGAGTCTGATTTTCCAACATGGCGGCCTCATTGGTCTACAGTAGGGAATTACCAGTAACTATTACTCATCTTTTCTTTCTCTAATCAGGACCTCTCACTTCATGACAATGGTATCTCTATATCATTCATTCTGGCTTGAGACACTTTAACCAACTCCCATAAAGAGCTGTTTGACATTAAAAATAAATCTCTGAAAGAGAGTGATTTGGAAATTCTCTTACCACATGGAGTTGCTAGAGCTTTGAAGAAATGAAGCTCTTGTCCAGATTCTTAAGCTAAGTAAGTAGTGATGCTACTGATTCCTTAGACACTCAAACAAAATGGATATCATTAGGACTCAAGAATTACATATCTCTGGATTTCATTCCTGCTAGTATGTGTACTTATCAGACAGAGTGATGGACTGACCTTGGGATATTTGACAAAATCCATATTTGGTTAATCATATTAGAAAACAGGTGCAAAACATCACGAGATTCATTAATGGGATTCAGAATCTCTGGGGAGCCCTTGGTTTTGCTGATCATACATGTACTTATGATTACTCTACTTCTTGGAATTTGTGTAACTATATAATCCTATTCAGCACATTCTGACACAAATACAAAAAGGCTTTAGCTGAGAACAAAGAATAGCAAATGCACACAGTGTTAAACTGAAAAAGAGGCATGTGAAGGGGAGGAATGTTTACATTATGTTTAGAGGTTTCATAATTAAGTTAATGAGATTGCCTTCCTCATTAGGACATAATTCTTGGCCTTCCTCCCAGGCTGAGTGAACAGAGGTCATGCTCTGGAGCCTGAGGTTAGCAGATTAACTTTCTCCTTCTTGGCTTAAGGTCATGGGTCCCCCTTATATGGACATATCTACTGCCCTTACCACTTGTTGCTTACACTTATCATCAATTGGTCGAACCCTGATCTTAGTGAGATACAAGAAATTTTCCAAGACCAGTCTGCTGGTCCCAGCCACCACCAGCTTTCATGAAGATTATTAAGTTTGTGAATGAGGCTACTTTCAAGTCATGTTCCCTAAAAGCCAAGAGCCATGTCTCTTGTTTCTGAATATCTTTAGACAGTTTCTCTTCATTTTTCCTATTTGATTTAGCTTTTCTAGGCTGTTGCTGGTTTTTAGGAAGATTTTGGAAATGATGGAAACCAAGCAGATGCAAAGACTATTCTTTTATGGGCAGAGGTCCTGAAAATTGGCCCAGAGGGTTCTCTAACTAGATCATGCCCTGCACATGCTATAATTCCTCTTGATATTACACTGAACGGCAGTTCCTCTGTAGTATTTTCTGTGGCTGCTAGCTATTCCATTTACATCTCTATGACATAAGTATAGTCAGCTGTATTCTGTTAGTCAGTGAATGAGATTTGGAAGTTTTTTCAGCTGATGTACACCTGGGTGATACTGGGTTTTTGAAGGCTGTGCCAAAAAACTCTTAGTATATCCTACCAAGATGGAAGGGTTTTGAGGGGTGGATCTTGGCAACCACCATGTGCCTGTCAACTGAGAGCCAAAGCATAGTGATGCTTGAGACCAAAGAGCTGGCCAAAAATGAATCTTTTGGTGACAGCAATTCATGAAGCCATCTACTCCACCCACATTTCTGAAACTGTGGCTCTTTCAAATATGGCAAGCCATTTTGGCTGGAGGTTATAGAGAATGACAGAAGAAAAAAAGTAAAATGAACTTCTGAACGACGAGACCAAGCAAAAAGGCCTGCAAGCCGAAGACCAAGTTGGTGAGAGCCTTGGAAAAATGAAAAGGCACTGTGATGAATAACTATCAGGAGCACAGGAAACATACAGAGCAGAGCTGCAAGACAAGCAACTACCAATGGCATATATCTTGGATCTAGGTCAACACTCGACATTTCTGGCCAGGACCTTAGGAAATAACTTCAACATTATTTTTACCCATAACCATAAAGACAGAGACTGGTACAACATTCCTTAGGTAGCCAGATATAAAGATGAAATGGGCTCTGGATTTTCATTCTGAAAATTGATAAAGCTGTTTGCTTTTAACTTTATCAAGTTGAAAAAAAAATGTAAGGCCATTTGACTGGATTGAATCTTCCCCTTTTTTGTATGACGCTACATGCAGTCCAGACATTCAATGAACAAGAAATTATAATAGTGTTTTTATAGCATCATTGTGGCTAATTTATTAAAACAGGAAACACACTAGTAGTGATAAGGACCTACAACTATAAGTAGCTGAAATGTAGTCTTTCCATATCAGGGTTACCTGAAGGATGCTAAGAGTGAGTAGAAGCTACAAGGAGGTCACCCCTCTACCCTGTCTTAATCTATGAACCCTCTGACCTGTCAATGTGAAAATAGAGTGATTTAGCTAGCTCAGAGAGAGAAGACTTGAAAGTCAAGCATTATATCAAAGGTCCCACACACCACAACCACACTAAATATGCAATCTTCCCTGAAGAAGCAGCTACTTATGGTTTGTCAGTACAGAACCCATAATATTCCATATCTGTTGTAGAAATATTTTGTCCACAGCATCCTGCTGTGTCTAATTGTAGAACTGTAGTCACATCTCAAGAGAAACTGATGGGACGGAAAGAATTTATATTGTGCCCCTTTGGCCACCTGGGTCCATGGAGAAGAATCCTGTGGACTTTCACTGGTATGGTTTATCATTTTAGAGAATTGTCTAGGACAGTGAAGGCTTAAGCCATTTGTCCAAGGTCACAGTTTACAGTCTTTGTTAACACCAGAGTTAAAAGCTCTGCAAAGAACCCATCTCCCCTAAAGAACCACAATAACACAATGGAATGCATATTAGGGACATCACTGAATGTTCTTCTGGAAGATCAATAGTTCACTTTTTGTACAAAGGATAAAATGTGTAGGTCACAGAATAATAATAATGTAGAACAAACATGGCTCAGTCATCTCTTGCTGTTCTTTTTCCTTGCCCTACATTGTTAATTTTAGATAAAATATCACACTTGGACAATTGATCTGGATTAAAAAATAATTATACAGAGAGTTTGTGAGAAACTGAAAGAATACCAATGAGGTGGGAAAGAGAAAACAAATGAAAAAAGGTCAGAAATTACAGAGCCCCCAACCCATCCTGCTGGCAAGACAATAAGTAGTTTTGTTATTTATTGTTAATAAAGAGGGGCTTGTCAAAATGAATAATACAAGAATAGTATATGGAACATCAGTTTAATGTTTTATTAGTTTTATCCAGTGAAACTTCTGAGCTCTCTCAGGAGAGAGTTAAGGCATTAGAATCGTTAATGATCTTTTTTTTAGACAAAAAGAAGCTGAAGTGTATACAGAAGGAAGTGAATTGTGTCCTATAACCTATGTCAGTAATAGAGCTGAGATCAGAAAACTAGAAAAACTGGAATTGCCTTGTAGCATCAGGTTACTTTTTGTTGATTTCATCCATATCAGGCTCATAACCTTTCCCTCCCCTCCTCTACCCCTACGCTCTTTTGGAAGAGTGAAGGGATATCCTAACGGTTTGCTTTTCTTCCCCATACTTGATGGTAGCTGACATGATCTCCACTCCACCCCCATCCCTAACAGCACTAAAACCATATATAACCATCTCTGGGTCTCTCTAATATACTTATGTATTTTTGTTTTATAGTTATCAGCACATGGCATATATTTTCCCTTGCTCCATGGAGGGAAGGACTCTATCCTACCTAAATATTATGTGCCCTTCTATCACCACTTTGCACACAAATTTAAGTTTAACCATTTTCATCACAGTATGTTTTATTCCTAATATGGCAAAAAAAAATTCTATAAAATCCTAGTGTCATTATCCTTTAAAAAAAACTACAAAATGAGGGTGTATCTTCAGATCTGACCTTATTACCTCCACTATTCAACAGACTTAAAAGGTTCCCCCATTACCTGAAAAACCTACTTTTTAACCATTTAAAACTTTTCATACATGATCAGAAAAGTCCTCTCCAGCTACACGAGTCCTCATCTCAATACTCCTTGCTAGACTGGGACTCCTAGTCACTCCTTACTCCTTGGGATATCACTGCTGAGCTGGCTGCAGGATTGGACTGGACGTAACTCCTAGAGCCTCAGATTCTCACTGTTCTGACCTATTTGAAAGCAAACAATTGTCTTCCCCTAAAAAGAAAGAGCAAATGTCAAGGCCAAGAACTCGTGGGCTTTGAGGTAAGGACTTCGGCCGTCTCTCATCAGCCAAGGAGAAGTCATAGGACGGGCAGTCCCCTCCAGAGAGAAGCCACATTTTGTTTGGCGAGCTTCCCATGAATCACTCTCAGTTCTGACTGCAGAACTCACCAGGTAAATTAAAAGACTGGAATCAGTTATAGAATGTCTATGCAGGGCCCAAACATCTTTCCAAGAGAATATGGGTCATCAAGAGTCTCCTGAAGCAGATGTCCCAGCCTCTTCCCCATGGGAAACTACATCAGCGGCATCTGTGCATGCTTATCAAGAAGGGGCTAATTGTTCAGGCCCCTATTGCATGAGCTCTTACTTAGGTAACTTGCTTAAATGATTTGCTCATGACCATATGACATGGTAGGTCTCTGAGACAAGAATTTAATATGAATCTTCCCACGGAAAGTCCCACACTCTTTTCACTAGCCTTTAAATCCCTCATTTGCAGATGAAAGAAAGAGGTTGTGAAGTTGACTTGCCTATAGTCAATCAATTAATAGCTCTCTAGGTATATAGGTAATTAATTATAGGTAATTAATATTCCCTAGGAGTAGAGAAACCAGCTCCAACTTCTGGTTGACTTACCTTTTCACTATACCACACTGATTCTCAGGGAGTAAGTATCCAGATGATTAAGTCATGTATCCTTCAAGTATTAACATATAAAATCTGAAAGCACAAGTACTCATAAGTTCATTACTATTCTTTGTCCTCTGACATTTCCAAAGGCTCAGTAAGGTTAGAAGAAGTATAGAAGGTTCAGAGATAAGAGATGGAAGTGATGAGTTGTGTCAGTCTGAAAGAGATGAAAACTGAGTATAGTGGAGATAAAAATCACAGATTATTAAAAATAATACCTTGGGGAAACCAAGGCTTGAACTTGTTCACAGTCATAGGTAAATCAAGTAACAAAGTTGACTCTGACTCTCAAACCAGTATCACAATATTACATCACAGTTCTTGAAAGCCAAGATTAGGACAAGGAAGTTATTACTTCACAGACTTTCTAGGGGAAGTGGGGAAAGTAGAGGAGAAGGGGTTATAGTTTGTGAGTCCTCAGCTGCTCTTGCACGCTATCACTCCCACCCACAGCACCTCCAATCACTCTTTCTCTGTCTCTGTTTCTCTCTGTGTCTTTTCTTTCTCTGTGACTCTGCCTCTATATATCTCTATATGTCTCTTTCATTCTTTCTTCTTTCTCTTTCTCTCTTTCCTTCTTTCTTTTTCTCTTTCTCTCTCTTTCTTTCTCTCTTTGCTTCTCTCTCTCTCTTTCTCTTTCTTTTCTTTTCTCTTTTTGAAGTTTAACGAGATTATTGACTCTTACCCTTTCAGGAAGGGGATCCCTGAATATCACAATAGGCAAGAAATTAAGGAATAATGTAACATCTAATTTTTTTTTTGGTAGTTAGGGTTAGATGTCTTACCTAGGGCATATCTAGAAAATGTCTGAAATCACATTTGAACTCAGATCCTTCTAACTCGAGGGCAGGTACTCTATCTAATATACCATCTAGCTGCCACTTTAAAAAAAATGTATTTTATTAATGTCTGTTTTCTTTTTTACATCACAGTCATTAATGAAAAAAGACATATTCCACGGACTGAACTCTCCCTTGTAATAATAGTTGAGTAATAAACCTGACAATATATGCAATATTTGACTCTAGCTTTCCTGAGCTTTTCAACCATAAGAAATGAGCCTTAATTTATTATCTGTTCTCTTGTCCTCCACTTTCTGAAAACAGGTCACAATTTTAAAATTCTTCCAATCAAAATGTCTCTCTTTGAGTGAAATTTCTCTTGTATTGAAAAGATCCATCCAAATACTTCAAGATTTTTAAAAGTTCAAAGACTAGATGAAGATAATGTTGCTTGCTATGGTCAGATATAAGAGGTGGGGAAAAGGGTCATTGTCCAAACATCTCTTGAAAGCTTCATTTAAAAAATTACACCGCCAACTACCACTGATGAAAGCTAGGTGCAGGGGGTGGGAAAGGAGCAGCACACCACACTTTGCTGTACAGTACTGTGCATACTTTATCATTAATCTTTCATTTCATAATTCTGCTTATTATCATAGTACAATTCATATGACTATTTTAGTATATTTTATGATGTATTTAAAGGTATTAGTTTGTGTATAACTTTGTTATATAAGCTAAGTGCAAGAAGTGAGTGGGGGCAAATTCACATTACATTAAAATTGTTTTATGTGGAGGTCTGCAGAAAGATCCATATACGTAAAGCAAGAACTGTTTATATGATATATCTATATGATATACATACACACACACACATATATATATATATATATATACACATACCCACATATAGACACACACACATATACTCCTCAATTTGTACATATTCTCTCTCCCAAAAGAATGTGGGCTTCTTTAATTGATCTTATTTCATTTTTATCTTGGTATTGATTCCCAGCACTCATCACAGTGTCTGGCACATAGAAGGTGCTTAATATGTTCTTGTTGGTTGACTGAAAATAATCTATTTTTCTCTGCAAGTTGAAATATGATGTTCCTAATCTTACTGAACTCGGGGTTGTTTTGTTATTTTGTGGGGTTTTAGCCAAAAATAACAAATTCATAAGTATCTGTACTTTCAAATTTCAAATTAATACATGAAGAAGTACCACTTGGGTACTTCTGCAGGATATATCATAGCCTTTATGATTGTTATGGCCAAAAACGCTCATCAGGAACTATTAAACTAAACATAGGGCTAAGTAAAGGATTAGGACTTTGTTAGTCCCCTTCTTTGTGAATGATGTTGGTAGCCCCTTTCCTCTGAACTGAATGAGATTTTCCCCTATGCTCAAAGTTCCATTGCAGTTTTATTATTTTGCTAATGGCCCTTAACCATAGTCATTCTGTTATTCTGGACTTACCTCACCACTTCTACTAAACTGTGAGTTCCAGGAGTATTTGTTTTTCTTTTTCCCATGGCATCTAACATATTGCTTTGAACCTGATGGGCATTCAATAAGTATTTATTGACAGATTGCCTTCCACTAAAAGTCACTTTATTTTCAAGTCAAAACATTTTTTTTCCAGGAATTGCTGTCAGGTTGACTGGTCTCTAATTTCTGAACTCTTTCTTGTCCTCAACCATTTTTAAAGATAAAAAAATTGTCCTTTTCCAATTGTTAGTGAATAATCATATATTATTGAGTACATATTGTTTCACTCTAAATATAGATTATACTTTCTTCCAAATCTGGTGAGTATAAAATCTGAGAATAACTTATCATTAGTATTTTTTGGAGCTGTGGCTTATATTTCAAGACAACCAATGTTTAGACCAATATGGTGTTATAGGTTAAACATTGTGCTGGGGGATATGGGGTTTTAAGTTTTGCCTCTCCCTTTAATGAATTCACAAGCTCACTTTTTCAGAAATCAATGACTCATGATTCTGAAGTAGCACCCTTTAAATATCCTAGGATCAATGTTATTGTGCCCCATTCATTTTTATGTGATTTCTTTATTTCTTTCTGAATTTTCTAACTTCCATTGAAACCAGGACTTGTTTTAGTCAACTACTCCCAGTGTAGCATATTGGATAGAGTAAGTACTAGAGTATTAGACCCAGCAACAGAAGACACAGATTAAAATTTTTCCTCAACTGCTATGTGCATGATTACAAAATTAATAAATTTGCATTTTTTCACGCTTTAAAAATGATTTAAAAATAGGATTTTTAATTTCAGACTAATTTAGAAAGGTTCTTTTGGGACTTCCTCTGCATTGTTTCATGGAAGAATCAAATATTCTTAACACCATGCTGACAGGATTCCAGGATTTCATCTGGAATTAAAATGCCTAGTCTTTTACTGCAACTGTGCAAACTGTTTTGCAACTGTGCAAAACAAGAGTGAGTCATCTTGAGATCTTTTTGAGTCATCTTAAGAATTTTTTTTACTTCTTTTCTTTCCTCTTAATTTCTTTCCCATGTTGAAAACTAAGAGTTTATAGAAAGGGAGGAGAATATCCATCTGTTGCCTTCTCTGTTCCCTTATTATTTTTCCAGCCAAAAAAGAATAATGTTCCATTTTCTTTGAAGGAAGCAATCTCACTCACTAACAGCAGTTACTGCCTAGCGATGAAGTTTAAATCTTGAGGTGAGATACTTTTAAGTCTCCCAAATGTTTGTCATTGACTTATTTAACAAAAACCCATCTTCTGACATACTTTTATGAATTCTCTCTGCTGGTCATCAAATCTCTGCTTTCCATTATACTGACTCCACTTGTCTTGTGGACTTTGATCAATCAACAAATATTTATTAAGCACTCACTATGTTTATTGATTGATTGAAAGTCCATTAAGACCAGTGGAGTCAGTACAATGAAAAGAAGAGATGTGATGACCCCCAGAGATAATGGAGAAATTGGAAAGAATGGCAATACCAGCACAGAACAGTAGGGGGCAGCACAATGACATCATATCTGCCTACTAGTCACAGGTGTCCCCATTCATTAGCCTTAGTCACATGGATTTAATGAGTTTGTTTCAGGCATACATGTTCCATGGATACATGTATTCCCGATGTGTATATGTGTACTCTTGTACCTATCCCTGCTGAAGCTCAGGTGACTGATTATACAAAAGCGTGCTTTCTGCACAAGGAGGACTTTTTTTTGCATTGTTTTCAGTTATTTCATTAATTTTTAAAAATTAGACTAATGTCTTCTCTAGTGACTGATAAGGCTAATTACATTTAGTGAGAGCTCATAAACTGTAGCTTTTGATTGGGTACTAAATCACAGAGTAATACACCCAGAGAGAAGGATATGAAATATGGACCACAACATAACATTTTCATGCTCTCGATTGATGTTTGCTTGCATTGTGTTTCCTTTCTCTATTTTTTTTTCTTGTAGATACAATTTTTTTTTGCACAACAATGATAAGTGTGGAAATATGTATACATATATTCAGTTTGTCAGGTATTTTAACATAATTAACATGTAGTGGATATCCTGCCATCTAGGGGAGGGGTGGGGAGTAGGGGGGAAATTTTGTAACAGAAAGCTTTGTAAGGGTCAGTGTTGAAGAATTGCCCATGCATATGTTTTGCAAATAAAGTTTTAATTTAAAAAAAGAGCTCCAGAAACAGCTGGGGTCACAAGAAAAAAAAATCACAGAGTACTTCAAGTCTACAGTAGCTTTTCTGACAGTCCAAAGAGGAAGGAAATCAAGAAATTCCATGATTGAAGAATTCCTTTGATTTAAGATTTTGTGCCTTATATATGTCACCTTTCCTGGATTTATTTATTTTTAATTATATCAGTCATGTAGCCCAGGATGTGAATGAATTTATCAGATCCTCAGATCCTCTCTTAAAAATATTTCTGATAAGAGGAAAAGGAAATCCACAAGGAGATGCTGAAAAAAGAAAAAAAATATATCCTTCATCATTTTGCTTAGGATTATTCTTGGTTATGTGTACAGATAAATTATAAAATATTTTAGCTCCTGATATCAAAATATATTTTAATCCAAAGACTAAAATATAATTTGATACTTTTGAAACTTGGTAAAATAAAAAATTTAAATTAAATTAAATTTAAAATAAATTAAAATATAAAAATATAAATTTAAAATATAAAAATGTAAAATAAGAAAACAGTATATACAATGAAAATGCTATATATATACAACTATCAAGAAAACAAATGACTACCACAGTAATGTTATCAATTATCTCTTCATTAATCTAGGACTGATAAGTGATCCAGTGGACAGAGAATTGGGCTTGAAAGACCTGAATTTAAATCAGTTCTCAGAAACTGCCTACCTATATGATCCTGGGAAAGTTACTTAATCCTGTTTGCCTTAGTTTCTCAAGTATAAAGTGCAGATAATAATAGTGTTGTGGTGAGGACTGAATGAGATAGATTTATAAAGTATTTAACACAGTTTCTGACACATAGTAGGAACTCACTAAAGGCTTGCATCCTTCCTTGTTTGCCTACCTCACCACCTTCCTTAATGGCCTTTCCTCAATCCCTATCCTTCCTGACTTTTCCCTCTCCTCCTCCCTCCCGCTCCTCCCTTCTACCCCTCCTTCTCTCTATATATACATACACACATATATGTATATATATATATATATATATATTTACATATATATAGAGAGAGCCTTTGACACTATCATTTACCCTCTTCTCCATGATACTGTCTTCTCTCTAGAGTTCCCTAACATTATTCTCTAGTCCTCTCCATTCCTATCAGACTGTCCCTGCTTGATCTCCTTTGCTGGCCCAGATTATGCCCATTAACCAAAGATGTCCCTCTCTGCTAAGGCTGTGTCCTAGGCCCTATTTCTCTTCTCCCTACATACTATTTGGCTTGGTGATCTCATCAGCCTCCATGGTGTCCATTATCATTGGTATGTTGATAATTCCTGTAACTACTTATTCAGCTCTAACTTTTCTCTCCTGACCTCCAATCTCTCATCATCAGCTATCTACTGGATATCTCAAACTAGAAGATCCTTAAATTCAACATGTTCCAAAGTGAACTTAACTTTCCCCTTAACCCTTTCCCTCTTCCTTTCCTTTTACAGTCATTGATACGACCATCTTCCCAAGCACCTAGGCTTGTGACCAAGGTTTCATCTTCAATTCCTCATTTTCATTGCCCATATCCAGTCTGCTGCCAAGACTTGTCAATTCTACCTAAGTAACATCTCTCATTTATGCTCTTTCTTCTCTCCTCTACACTGTCACCACCTTGGTCCATATCCTCATCATTTCATAATTGAACTATTCTGGTAGCCTGCTGGTTATTCTCTCTGCCTCCAATCTCTCTTCACTCAAGTCCCATCTTATTCAATAAACTCCAGGGGTTCCCCAATTTGACATTCAAAGCCATTCATAAGCTAGCCCTATATCTTATATTCTTTTATATATTCTACAATTTAGTGACAAGATACTTCTGGTTGTTCCTCATACATTACATGACCCTTCACCCCAAATTTTGAAGTTTTACTGTCCCCCCAAGCCTGAAAAGTCATCCCTCTTCATCTCTGTCTCTTGGATGCCCTAACTTCTTTCACCTCCCAGCTAAAGTCTCACCTTCTACAAGAAGCTTTTCCTGATCCCTCTTAATATTAGTGCCAGATAATCTGTTGATTCTGGTATTCAATGTATCCCCAAAATCTTAGGACAGTTTTAAGCTAGGAAAGAAAAAAAAAACTTGTACATCTTAGAAGATATGACATGTCCAAAAATCTTAGAGCAATTTTGAGTCATTTCAGCTTATAAAGCTTAAAACTACTTTCATACTTTTAAAATATCCTGCATAATTTGCTTGTATACAGTAAATTACATGTTCATTTCCTTCATTAGAACATGAGATGATGAGAGCAGGGACTATTTTTTGCATTTCTTTGTATCCCCACTACTCTTTACTATGCCTGACACATGTTGACTTGATCTGACTTAACATAAGACAGGAGAAACTAGCACGATGTACAGTTACATGATGATGAGGTCCTGGGTCATTAACTGGGGTTGGCAGAGGCAGCCTGAAGTACTGATAAGATATTCCCTGACGCAAGTAGGGAAGCACTGGTGGGAATCAGCTCAGCCTTACAGGTCCATCCCTGAAGAGGTCTTGGTTAACCCCACTTTTCTATGTCTAATCAGAAAGCCAATCATGTCAAACTCCCCAAGTTAAATTTCCTCTATACCTGTGTCTACGGCTCCCTTTTGGATTAGCCCATCACTCACTGCATTTTGTTGTCTGTAACCTTTTCTTAGAAATAAACCTACCTTCTACCAAAGAGAAAGGCCATTGTGAATTCTTCACATAACTAAACCCCAACATTTGGTGCCAAATCCAACATCTGGTGCCAATTGCTCTCCTCAATGTAAATATTTGGTATACCTACATCAATCTCATTATTTGGTGCTGAACTTCAAGCACATCAATTACAGATCCAATGATCCATAGAAATATTCCTAAAAGATCTATAGTTTAAGTCCTATGAGAAAATATCTTAGTAAATTGTTCCAAGGAGGTATAAGTACAGGTAAACATAAATTTGTTCTAGTTTAAAAAAAAAAAAAACAACAACCCTCCACAGTACTTTTTACTGCTGATCACAAGTTTACCTTAAAAGAGAACTATGTTGAGAGGTACAATAGTGAAACAAAGGCTCACTCAATCAATATTTATTAAGCACCTATTGTGTATGAAGCACACAATGCTAAGCTCTGCAGATAGAAAAGTTGGCAAAGGGAGTCCTTACTATATAACCAAGGAGATAATAAACAATTTAATTTCTGGGAAAGGCTACACCTTGTTCAGGATCACTGTGCTCTGACAGCTCCACTAGGAAAACAAAGCTAGTATGTAGTAGTTTTGTGCTTGACTATCCAAATTGTTTTGGGATAGTCTAAGACTACTGCAACTATTTTAGTCTGGAGCATATCTTTGCTGAATTGAAGGAAAAGATTTTATATGAAATTATGAATCTTCATTATATAGAATTAGGGTTTTTCAAGGATATAAATTTAAAATGGAGATTTTAGAGCCATCCTGCTACCCTGTGATTCCTTCTGAACTTTTTTCTGCTAGCTTTCCTTTTGGGGAAATGGGGAACCCTATTTCTAACCTTCCTATTACATTCACCTCCCTCCTATCAAATGAAAAAGAAAGAAAATTAGTGCTCAATTCCAAATAAAACTAAGGGAAGTGACGGGAAAATACAGCCTATGAAATCCATTCTACCTGGAGAATAATGCTCTGTGAACAAACATTTCATTACGCAAAGAACTTGAAAGGCATGAAATCATGACCTGCCTGGTGGTTTATTTTATATTTCAAATTTAATATTGTAGTTCTAACACTGTTCTTCCTCTTGCTATCTGCTTCTGAACTTCCTTGGGCTTTTATCTGTTTATCCTTAATATTCTTTTATTTTGTTCTTTTGTAATCCCCACATTGGCCACTGCCTCTGCATCTGGAGGTAAGTAGCATTCAGTATCACTGGTACTCCGCAAATGAAGAAGTTGAGACCCTCAGAGTTTGTAAAGTAACTTGGTCAAAGTAATTATCCAGAGGCGAGTTTTCAATCCTGGCCCTCAGACTCCAGAACCAGTGCTCTGATCGTTAAATTCATGAGATAGATGGACAGGTAGGTAGGTAGATAAATGGATATGTGAATGGACAAAAATAGATGCATGGTTGGATAGATACATGGACAAAGAGGGATGGATAAAAAGAGAGATGGATAAAAGTATATTAGATAGATGAAAAATGATTGGCCATTGGCAATGAATATATACTACTACTTAGTAATAAAGGCTATCTTATCATTTGCAAAGAGAGTTTTGGATGCTATTAAGGATAAGCATTGAAACTGTAATTAGCTCAGTGCCTCTGCATCTTCTGTTCAATGCAGAGTCTGGTAACATTAGCAACTGAAAATTGTCCACAACAGCTCTGCCCTCTAGAGAAGAAAGAGCAATATGGGCAATAAACTAAGCAGTTTTCCTGAGGGGGCGGAGCCAAGATGGTGACATCACTCTCTGTGAGCTCCTCTGATCTTCCCTCAGACCCAGAACAAATTAAGCCTCTGAACTTGTTCTGGAGTGAGGGCTCCATCAAACACTTCTACCAAAAATTTACCTTGGAAGAACTCTGGAGCAGGTCAGTTTCAGATGGGCAGGGGATTGGCGGCTTGCCACGCTCAGGCACCAGTGCACAGCCGGGGCAGGAGATCCAGGCTGGGATGGAACGTGCCAGGTTCTAGGCACCCAGGAAGTCCCTGGGAGACGCCTGGGCCACTTTGTTCTGCTTGCGGCCAGGTGCTTTGGCAGATCTGCCTTTGGTAAAGGGTGGATTAAAAGCAGCTGAGCGAAGAACTAGCCGACCAGCCCCACACCCGAAGTCAACTACACAAAGTGCCCCAGGGCAAATGGCTGCAGGTCCGCTGCTTGAATCAGACTGCAAGCTCTAAAACATGAGCAAGAAGCAGAAAAGAGCTCTCACCACAGACAGCTTTTATGGAGAGAAAAAAGGGCAGACCCCAGATCCTGAGGTTCCTAAAGGGAAAGCAACCCCAAAGGAAGCCACAAAGGTGGACATGAGCTGGTGCCCATTTCACAAGGCTTTCCTGGAAGATTACATAAAGAATCTTAAAAGAGAGCTAGAAGAAAAATGGGGAAGTGAATTGAGATCAGTGCAAGAAGGATATAATGCCCTGCAACGGAGATGTGAAAAACTGAAAAACAAAATTGGTGATATGGAAAAAGTCACCAACTCACTAGAAAACTAAGTAGTTTTCCTGGAATACTTGATTTCTGGCAAAGCCACCTGGGGCTTCTCTATTCCCACAGCATTCATGCTGGGAATCCAAGGAATCATTCTTAGGTGCAGTCATTTACACCTGGGATGGAAGTACCCTTCCTGAGATCATTTAGTTGGCAATCCTGCTTCAAACCATCTTGAATCCTTGACACAATGATTGTTGGGTCTATCAGCTTGTGTTGAGCCTCTGTGACCAGTTTAAAATCCTTTCTTATTGGCACTATAGTATAAAGTTTCTGTAAAGTACTATCTCCATGGAAGATGCTACAACAGACAACAGAGTGTATGACTAAATATTCTTCTGGGAGAATTAAAAAAGACCCAGCCACACACTTTATCTTTATTGTTGCCTTAGGTTGTTAATTTTAGATAAAATGTCATACTTAGTAAGATAATCAGGAGAGGAAGAGAGTTAGTGAGTGGATTAGTTAATTTCTGAGAAACTGAAAAAAAAATAGTAAATCAGGAAAGAATAAATAACTTCCCAAAAAGGAAGATACAAAGTCCTCAACCCTTTCTGACAATAGTCAATTAATAGCCTTGCACATACTAGTACCTTAATAAATGTTTGTCAAATGGAATTGAAAAATGCAAGAATAGTATATTTTATTGGTCTTACCCAATGAAACTTCCCAGCTCAATTGGAAGAAAATTAAAGCATTAGAATTACTAGTATTTTAAGAGAAAAAGAAATTGAGGCATACTGATGGGAAGTAGTTTGTCTAATGTCACCTCAAAGACAGTGAAGGTGCTGAGATGCAAACACTGGAAAAAGCTGGAATTGGAACCTACATTCTGGTTATTTTTTTGTTAATTTCATTTAGTTCATTTCAAATCCACAATGCTCCCCTCCTTTCCTACACTTCTAAATCCTTTTGGGGGAGTGACAGGACATACTGATAATTTCCCTTTCTTCCCATTGTCTCCACAATAACTGTTATGATCTCTGTCATGAATAAAATTTGCAAGAAATTGAAGAAATAAAATCTGATCATATTGATTTATAAGTAAGACCCACAATGGCACAACAAATTGGGTCCAAGGCTCCTCAGGAAGTACAAGGAAACCATTTGACAGTTAACAAGCCTTTCTTAAGGCTTGACTATAGTCAAAATGAAGAGCCAATAATCTTACACAATCTTGAGTAACATAGGCATTCTCTCTTTCTGATTGGCCATAGTTTTACAAATCTTGTGGTTATTTTCAGGTACATTATCTGATAATTTCAAGAAGGCACTATAAGAGAAGTGGAATGGTTCTCAGAAAATGTGAAATTAATACTATTCAGTTTTCCCAAAAATTATATGAACAAAACATTTACAACTATATAAAACTTTAAGTCACAAAATGGGGCTGGTTTGGTTCTTTCAGTTCTTCTCCTTGACCCTTGGGGAATGTATTCCTCATGGAGCACTTACATAGTACTAATGTATAAAGCTAAGGTTTATTGGATCAATATTCTGAAACATCACTGGATTATTTGAAATTAATTTCAAACCAACTTTGGTACAACAAGTAAAACAACATCCAACATAAAGTCAAAAAACAATTATGAGGCACAGGATAACAAATCACAATTTGAAGGGAGTTCATGGACTCATTTGTTGTTAAGGATCATGCCTAAGTGTGAAAGGGCAGGTCGATTCTCTGAAAGCCCCCACAGTTGTGAATCATAACACCCCTGAAGGAACTCCAAATCAGCCTTTACTGACTCAGATGTTGCTTGTGAATTAGGAATGAAATAAATCAGAGGCTAGAGGGAAGAGGAGAGAGGTCAGAGAATGCAATTGCCTCTCAGTCTCCTTGTATTGTTATCATCCTCTCACATGATGGAATCTATTCTAGTGGACAGAATTAGAACCCCAGCAGCCACTAGCAAGTTGCTCCTGTAACAATTTGTGACTTAAGGTTAAGTGTATATTCAAAATTAACGTATCATCACAGAACCAGGAGATCATTGTACATGGCAACAAGAAGATAATGTGGTGATCAATTCTGATGGACATGGCTCTCTTCAACAATGAGATGATTCTGACCCATTCCAATGATCTTATGATGAAGAGAGCCATACACACCCAGAGGGAGGACTGTGGGAAATGAGTGTGGTTTACATTTTCGCTTTTTTGTTGTTGTTTGCTTGCATTTTATTTTCTTTCTCATTTTTTTCCTGTTTGATTTGATTTTACATGTAAAGAAAGATAATTGTATAAATATGTATGCATATTTAACATATATTTCTACCATGTTTAACATTTAAAAAATTAACATCATCCAGGTCACCAAGAAAACCCAGAAAACATAAACACAATGAAACAAAAAAACCCGAAACAATTAAATAATAATCATCAATATTATAGAACATCAAGGGTCCTGAAGAAATCTTTCCCCAGTGTTCTAATGGCAACATAGAAGTTTTTCTTCTTGCTGGTTACATTTTAAATCTTTCCAGGTAACAAAATCAAGCACACAGAATAGACCTGACACCGACATTCTGTATAAAGATACAAACACAGACAAAAATTACATGGAAGAGAACCATCCCTTTCCCACACAAAACAGTAATATCTCATCAAGTGCACTCTCAGGTGGTATTTTAGATTTTTGCTCTGAAGATTAGGTTTGGACTGCTCCTTCCCCTTTCCCTTTGGGGAGAGCAGCTCCAATCTCGAGGCTTGAGACCCTATACATAGAGCCTCTCGATTCGGATCCCCAAGCCTGGAGGGGTTGCCCCCACCCAGCAGTCATGCCCTGTGCTGTTTATCAGGACTTCCTTCTGGCTTACTAGGGGCCACCCCTAAATCTTGCATCACCAAGCCTTGACTATCCCAGAGTCCCCTTCAGCCTAAGGACAGCCCAAGGACAGTACCCTGGGGAGAGCAGCTCCAATCTGGACTGCTCCTTCCCCTTTACCTCCAGGTTATGGGTGCACAAGTTATCTCTCTGTTGTTTCTAGCTTTCTGCTTCTGTTTATATCTGAGTGCCTCTCTTAGGCCCACACTTCACAGAGAGGGAGGCTGAGAGTTGGATCTTAAGGGTGGTCAGAGGAAACCCAAGCTGCGCTTGCCTTGTGGCAGAGCCCCAGCCGTCTCTCTGGGAAGTCACAGATTCCAGACGAGCCCCCATAAGCTTTGTGGGGCGGGTGATAGATTTCCTTACCAAACTGACTACTCAGAGGCATCTTCAGATACAAACAGGAAACATTCATCCGGTCCTTGCAAGGAGAGGTCCAAACACACCAGCTGAGCAGACCCAGAGCCTCTCAGCTCCCATCCCCCAGCATGATGTGTGGCCCTGGCCCCAGAAACAGGGTGTGAATTAAAAAGCAAACGACTTGGATTCATTGGATAGAATGAAAAGAAAGTAACCATTGACAATGGTCAGCAAAGCTGTCTACTTCCTGTGGCTCACGTGACTTCCTGAAACTTGGGCCTAGGGTCTGACCTCTTCTGCCCTACAGCCTTCTGAGAATGGGGTGACTTCCTGAAACTTAAGTCCAAGGTCTAATCCACTCTATCTCACAGATTTTTTGAGAAATCTTCACCTGGTTCCATTCATACATAACCCATTCCCAAGTGTACATTTAATCAGTGCATTTCACCTTGAGTTCCAGATGTCCCCGATAGACATCTAATTCCTGAAAACATCTTTTAAACAATCTGTTCTGAAACAGAACCCGTGTTCAGGTCAGTTCTGAAGGGAATTCTTCCTAGTAGATCTGCCTCTCTGGTTCCATGTCACCTGCAGAAATTCCTAGATAATGCTGCAAATTCCTGCTTGCTAACAAGACTCAATACAATTTTATATGTAAAATCATTAATTCAATTTTGAGAAATTATTATCAAAAGATACATAAGGCCTATATATCTCATTAGAAACATTTGGGGCATTTGTTGGGGGGCGGAGCCAAG